>MKEJ01089668.1:0-17642 GCA_001753735.1 Embelia ribes
AATATATGATCATCTATTATAGATATCCATCTATTTTAGATAACCATAATAGATAATCTGCTGCAAACATATTCTTTACAGAATATCTAAATTGGTTATCTAAAATAGTTAAAAAATATCTTTTACATAATCTGCTGTGAGTGCTCTACGTTTTTCTGTCTTGTAAACTAATAGTGCATTCCGCGCAAGAATATTTTGAAAGAAAATAAAACGAAAAAAAAAATATTAGACTGGAATTCAATATTTTTTATGATAAAATTTGTTTTTCGTAAATTTTTTTTAAGAGAAATTCTTACACCAAAGAAACACAGGACTTTAGCTTCCGTGAGAGGAAATGACCACATTGATGGGAAGCACTAAGTTGGAAGGCATGGTCTTTATTTATTATTTTTTTAAGGTAATCTAAAATCTTTTTTACGATCCAGGATTAATTTTTCAAAATATGTTTGGGCACAGTAACAAAGACCTTTGTTTGGAAGATTTGGACTCAAAGCCTCAACTTAAGTGATCTGAGTTCCTTTTACTCGGACCAAACTCCATTGGTAGTCTATTTTTTGGACATTAGTCAAACTGAATTGTTGACATAGGGACAAAGTGTAATTTCATAAACCTTGGGGGTATATTGTCATAGTCAGAAACCTCATTGGGCAAAGTGTAATTTGCCCAAAGTTTATTTATTGGGTATCCTTCAGCGTCTTTTAAATATTCACCTCGTCCGTGTCTGCTAGGGTTAACTATTCATTCTTCCCATCTCTCTCTCTCTCTCTCTCTCTCTCTCTCAATCAGTCATCTCTCAGTGTTCTAAAGTAAGTTCCTCCAATTCTTCATTGCTTAGATTTGTTGAATAATTTTTTTAACCATTTCTTTTCTTTTTGTGAGTTTTCTTGTAAGGAAATGCCTTTTCTATCTTGTACTCAAACTAATATCGATCAACATTTATCATAGGATTATACTTGTGTTAATCGTGTGAAATTGTTCCTTAAGTGTCCTACTACAGTCTCGAAAATGATTCGTGTACGGAAAATTATACATCGGAAATATACAAACTTCCATGTGGTTAGATTGGATCAACGCACGTGATCTGACTATACAAGTGTGTAAAATTTTTGTATGTGATTTTTTGAAACGCATATCATTCTCTCGTACAATATTGGTGGTGGATGCGTATCGTCTTGATTTGCATTTAAATGGTTAGATACTTTCGTTTAAATTAATTTCCGAATGAGTTGCTTCCTATTAATTGCCAAGATGTACAAGCAAATAGTTTGTGAGAAATACCTTCAAGTTTTAACCCTATTTATATTAAACTTAACAAGCCATAGGCTTTTATTACCCTACTAAATAATCGACTGTGAAATACTTTCTGTTGTTATTTTAAACATATATTTTAATTAATACTAAGTGTGTATATATATATATATATATATATATATATATATATATTCTGAATGGTTGGAGTGATGTTAATTACTGATCCGATTTCAGGACAAGAAAACATTGTGCACAGTTATAAAATTTTCAAGTTTGTTAAAAACTTACTATTCATTGTTATTTTGAAACTTAGCCGTTCATATTATGTTCAAGAACAAGTTAGTGCTGACAAGTTGAAACTATCTTTTTACCGATTTAAGCTCTTTTGTCGAGGGCAAGACCTTAAGTATTGATTTGAACTCGCTATGGCTGTAAAGGTTTCCGATTGAAACTGGTTTATGGATGCTTAGAAACTCTTTGTATAATTTGTTTTAACGAATCAGAATTCAATCACAAGCGGAGTGTTACAACTCGTTAACATTGTTTTGGAATGAGATCCAAAAACATATTCTCATATGAAATTAGGTGTATAAGATAGAAACCACTCTATTTTAAGCCCTACATATTTCATGTTTTTTTCCCACTCAAACATGAATCCATCTCTTCTAAATTACGGAGAAAAGTATTAAAAATATTATTTCCCTTGATTTTGTTTTGTGTTTTGTTTGAAGGCAGAAATTTCGCATGCTCAAACATAATGGATCGTGATATCAGCGAGAAGCTATTGAAAAGTGCAACTGAAGAAGTGAAGCTTGACGATGCAGAGCAGACGCTAAAGGATAAAGTATGGATAGAGAACAAGAAAATGTGGGCAGTTGCAGGTCCGGCTATATTCACCAGATTTACAAACTTCGGTACAAGCGTCATCAGTCAGGCTTTTGTGGGCCACATCGGTTCCACCGAACTTGCAGCCTTTGCTCTCGTTTTCACTGTCCTCGTCAGGTTCGGTAATGGCATCCTGGTATGTTCTTCATTAACAGAAAGTTAAGAAATATAGACGGTTAATTTTCCGGTTTTTATTATTTTGTTGTAATCTATCAGACTTGCAAGAAGGAACAGAATTTGGAAAGTCTTTGTGATAATAATTTAAACATGAAAACGAAAAGAAATATCATGGAATAATACTCGTAAAAAATTCCAAGCCATTTTTCTTCCGTGATTTCCTAAAACTTAGATTTATAGCGTCTTTTATATTTATTTATCAAGTAAATAGCTTCCAAAACCATCAACACTTTGCAGCTTGGTATGGCTAGTGGGCTTGAGACACTTTGCGGACAAGCATACGGTGCGAGACAGTACCACATGCTCGGTATATATCTCCAAAGATCACGGCTCATTTTGTTCGCTTGTGCAATCTGTCTCATGCCGCTATTCATCTTCACCGCTCTGATCATGAAAACCTTGGGACAGGACAAGGCTATCACTGATGTGGCGGGGATCATCGCTCGTTGGTTCATCCCGATTATATTCTCCTATGTAGTGTCCTTCAAATCTCAAATGTTCCTGCAAGCACAAAGCAGGAACAGGATAATCGCTTACACGGCATCGTGCTCGATTCCGCTCCGTCTCTCTCTCTCTCGTGGCTTTTGACATGAAAGTCAACCTTGGAATTCCCGGGCGATGACCTCCACGATTTTGGCATATTGGATACCGAACATTGGCCAACTTGCATTTATTTTCTTCGGAGGTTGTAAAGACACATGGAAGGGCTTTTCAATTTTGGCTTTCGAAGACCTCGGCCCCGTCATTAAGCTCTCTTTGTCATCTGGAGTGATGCTATGGTAAGCTAATTTATGCAATTGGCAACACTTGCGTAATAACATTCGTATGTAATATATATATATGTCTTCATGAAAATTTTCATTCTGGAAATTTTTCCTGAGGGGGAACTGCGTATTTATTTTCTCTTTAGCTGAGAAAGGTACTGATTTTTACTATGAAAATCACTTTTACAGTCTGGAAATCTGGTACTACACAGTTCTTGTACTTCTGACAGGAAACATGGTAAATGCCGAGGTTGCGATAGATGCCCTCTCAATTTGGTAAACTCTCTCCTCGCGCTTTTTCCTACTTCTCTTTTTCCTGTTTTCTTTCCATGTTACGATATCCATTCTTTTCAAAAAAAATTTCTTCCGTTTTGGTAGCCTCAACATTAGTGGCTGGGAAATAATGATCACTTTTGGTTTTTTGGCTGCAGCAAGGTATATGTTTCGACATTATATTCCATCAAAAGGAGTTCGTCATATAATATATGGCTCCGTCTGTTAGAAACTTACTATATTATTTGATTGTCCTATTTAAAATCGTGCTTGGAATTGCAGTGTGCGGGTGGCGAATAAACTTGGAAGAGGAGACTCAAAAGCCGCAAAGTTTGTGATTGTGAATACAGGCCTGACATCGCTTGCCATTGGCTTCACATTGTTCGTATTTTTTATGTTCTATCGAGGGCGTTCGGCTTACATATTTTCAATCATCTTTATTAGCTTGTTCAATTCTTCTCAACAGTATCCAACCAATTCTTTCTGGTAAACCGTTCGCCTTATTTTGTCACCCGCATCCATATTCTTTGACAAGAATTTTATCTTTTCAAAAGTATCTTGGTTTTTATTATAATTTTTTTTTTCTAGGTATTTCTATCGGGGTGGGACGACAGAGTAGCATAGGATATATAAACATTGTTTCCTATTACCTAGTAGGAATCACTACTTGGTTAAGTAACCACATTCCTGTTGAGTTGCACCTTTTAAAATAGAAAAGCAACCTTTTTTAGACTTAAGAAAACAAAAGACAGATGCACATAGCGTAAAGCTTCCAATAATAACAGAAAATTTGGATTAAAAGCTGAGCAACTAAATACACATCTACTTTAAGTAAAAAAAAAGAAAAAAAAATAAGTTTAAAAGCTATAACAAACATGCACACATTATGAAAAGTTTCTCTTGGGGAAATGGAGTAATGTTGCTGTAGCTTCATGAACTTGGTCATATGGACTTTTTTCTCACCCGAGTTCACTAGCATAAGACCGAAGCTCTATCGATAAATATAAGTGGCTATATTGGTTGTGCAGGGTGTATGGGCTGGAATGTTGATTGGCACATTTGTTCAAACTACTATTCTAATTTTAGTTACTAGGAAAACCGATTGGGACAAACAGGTACTAGCCTTTTTCTTCAAGTTTGCAACTTTGGATAGGATTTTTATTTGATTTTTGTTGGAAGAAAAATTTATCATTTGCATGCTCACTTGCGTAATAGTTGCAGAGTGACGAGTCAAAAAATGGCTTGTAGAGCCTGAACAGCCCAGCGCAAGCCAAGAACAAGCATGAAATGAAGTTATGTTGTACTACTATGTAAAAGAAATTGAGCAAAAATATATATCACAAGCTTAATTTTTTTTTATTATTCATGGTGGAAATATACATACACGTTCCACATAACTAATGCTATAGTTAATGAGAATTTGAAAATTGATAACTTGTCTAATTGTTGATGCTAAAATCAAGCTAGATCTATCTGTTACAATAATTTGTACTGATTTAAAATATACACACATGTGACAGAATAGGATTTTTAGGAGTGAATATTGATCTTTCCTTATTATGCCCCCGCAAGCTCGGCAGGCCTTCCGAAATGCCGAGATTGGACCAAAGTATAGTGAACCGTTGTGACGCCAATGGTTTGGTTAATAGGTCAGCTAGTTGGTCAATTGTACTTACGTGAGAAACACGGATCCGCCCAGCGTTGACCAAGTCCCAAACAAAGCGAAGATCAATTTCAATATGTTTCATGCATGTATGAAATACGGGATTTAGGCTTAGTTGCACTGCACTGAGATTGTCACAAACAAGGACAGGAGGGCGAGAAGTTTTAATTCCAAATTCATCTAGTAATGTTGTGAGCCAAATAGCCTTGGACGTGGTAGATGCGAGCAGCGATATTCGGCTTCTGTGGAGGCGCGGGCTACTGTCCTTTGTTTACGTATATGCCATGAGATCAAATTAGGACCGAGAAAGACAACGTACGCGGATGTGGAGGATCTATCGTCCGGGTTCCCAGCCTAATCCGCATCGGAGTTGCAAGTAAGTTTAAACTTGGATGAACAGCGAAAAAGTAGGCCATGACCAATGGTGTCCTTAAGGTATAGTCAGAGAGTGCATAAATTGTGAGAGCTTGTTAACTGCAAATGCAATGCCAGGCCTTGTTAAAGATAGATATTGAAGTGAGCCGACAGTACTTCGATATTTATATGCATCAAAGGAGGCCCTACCATCATTAAAAATAAGAGGGGGTCGGACAGCGAGAGGTGTTTTCACAGGTTTCACCACGTCCATAGCCATTTTTGACAGTAGATCTCGGATGTATTTTTGTTAAGTTAATAGGAGGTCGCCGGGACATGGACGAGCTTCAATACCAAGGAAATAATGGGGCATGCCCAAGTCTTTGACTGAAAAGTGACCACCTAGTTGAGAGATTAATTTGTTGAGAGCTTGCGAATCACTTCTTGTAACAATTATGTCATCTACATATTTTAAAATACAAATTGTCACATGATTCTCATTTAAAATGAAAAGGGAAGTGTCCGAGTGAGAATTTTATAATCCGAGTTCAAGAAGATAATTGTGGAGCTCTGTATACCAAGCTCAAGGCGCTTATTTTAGCCCATTAATAGATTTTCGAAGACGACACACATAGGACGGATTAGCAGGATCAACAAATCTTGGTGGTTGATTCATATATACCTCCTCTTTTAACGTGCCATGAAGAAAGGCATTATTCATGTCCAATTGGCGAATGGTCCATCCTTTCATGACTGAAATAGAAAAAACAGTACGCACAGTAGCAAGTTTGACAACCGGGCTAAATGTCTCGCTGTAATCAACACCCGGTCTTTGATTAAATCCCTTGGCAACAAGACGAGCTTTGTACTTATCAATTTGTCCATCGGGTTTATACTTGACCCTGAAAAACCCACTTACTTCTAACAACATTGGGTGCTGAGGCACGCGGCACCAAGTCCCAAGTCCCATGTTTCATTAAGGCATCGAGTTCATTGGACATGGCACGTTGCCATTGAGGATGTTTCAAAGCTTGTATGACACACGTTGGTTCAATACTATCAGGAATGGGATGATTTGACACAAGGTTTAGTTGCTTGGGTTTATAGATATTATTCATAGAGCGTGTGCATATTGTATGGGCAAGGCGGAGTAGTTGAATCTCGGTTTGGATAGTGGTAGGGATTTCAGTAGTAGGTGAGAAAATGGTTACAGGGGTTGGTAAGGTTGGTTAAGGAGAAGGTATAGTTGGAGAATGTTGTTGAGAAGGATGACGGACTACTTGAGAAGGTGGAATCACAACTGATGGGACTAAACCATCCATCGGACTAATGCTGAAGGAAGTGATGCTTATTGTGATGATGGCAACTTTATCGATAATGGGAAAGTGCATTCGTCAAATAAAACATGTCTAGAAATCTAAAGACGGTTTGTTGAAAAATCAAAACATTTATATGCATTTCGGGAAGCAGAGTAGCTGAGAAAGAGACACGGCAGAGAGTATTTGTCAAGTTTATGGTGAGCATATGGGCGAAGCCATGGAAAACATAAACACCCAGATACTCAAAGCTTAGTGTAGTTCAGAGTTCGACCAAAAAGCTTTTCAAAAGGACTTTTATTTTTTAGAATATAGGTGGGTGTCCTATAAGTTAAGTAAACCGCAGTTTCAAATGTGTAATTCCAAAAAGTTAGCAGAAATGATGATTGGGTGAGCAATGTTAAACCAGTTGTTATTATTTGTTGATGCCGGCATTTAGAAGTACCATTTTGTTGAGGTGTATAAGGTGCAGTGGTGTAGAAGCCAATTCCATTATCACTAAAAAAAGTTTGCAGTTTGATAAATTTAGTGCCATTGTCCGAGTAGAAATTTTTATTTGTGAATTGAATTGTTTTTCTACCATTATTTTGAAATTTTTTAAAATTGTTTCCACTTCAGATTTGGTTTTTAAGGGAAAAAGCCAAATGTATTTCATAAAATGATCAATAAAAATGACATAATATCAATATCCATCATTTGAAGTAATCGGGCTAGGTCCCCAAACATCATAGTATACGTAATGTAAAATATGATTACTATGTAAAGATGTTGTACGAAATGGTTGTCGTCGAACTTTATTCAAGCAATATGAATTACATAAATCCAAAGTGCTACTACTTGATTTTAAAACTGGCAGAGAAAAATACTTAACTATATGAGAAACTGTTTTATTAGATGGATGCCCTAAATGATGATGCCAATGTGTTCACCCACAAATGCAGTAATCACCGGTGTTTTGGAAGTCGTTAATGCTCGGAAAGGATACACACCATTCTCACATGGTCCTTTGAGAAGGACCGCCCCAGTTTTCAAATCCTTCACAACAAAAAAGGTTGGATAAAATTCCATAAAAATATGATTAGTTTTGGTAAAATGATGAACGGAAATTAAGTTCTTATGCATAGATGGAACACAAAGGGTATTATCAAGTTTAAATTGAAGAGAATCGCAGGATAATAAAGATGAACCAATATGTGTCACTTTCAAACTTGAACCATCCCTAAGGACAACTTCATCAGTACCATCATATTCCGAATGAATAGGGAAATTGGAGAGATCGGATGTAATGTTGTGGGATGCTCCGGTATCAACTAGCCAATTAGTGTTGGACGGGTCGCCTTTTGATGAATAGTGAGCACTTGGAGTTGAGTTGGGATATGCTTTCTTCCTGCATGTTTTAGCTGAGTAGCCTGGGGTATCGAATAATTGACATATCAATTTTGGCTTGGCTGAGCCCCAGTTAGGATAGTAAGTCTCATGGGATGGGACCCTTTCCGCAGTTGTCTGGTTTGGTCGAGGGCCTTGGTACTGGTTTGGAGCCCGTTGGTTGGAGTTGTGATTACAAAAATACCCACACTGAATGGTGTTAGCTATGGCCACTAAAGTAGCAGTCGTAGCATCAAGTCGTTTTACATAACGTTCATGATTGACGAGAAGATCTCGTGATTCCTCAAAGCCGATAGGGTTCTCGCGAGCCTGAATAGAGGAGGCGATGTCTCGAAATTCAGGTCTGAGACCATTGAGAACATATATTGTAATGTCGTCATCGGAAAGTGGGACATCAATGAAAGCTAGTTCATCGACGCAAAGCCGAATGGCATCGAGATATGCTGAGACTGGTTGAGAACCACGTTGTAGAGACGAGAGGTCTTCTTTTACCTATATCACACGGTTCCTAGAGTTGCTGGCAAAGAGACGTTTAATGCGAAGCCAAACTTCTTGAGTTGTTGTGACAGTGGCAAGTAGCGGTAAGACTTTTTCATCGACTGACGCAAATACCGTATGCAAGAGAAGTTTGTCTTGTCAGAACCAATGAGTATACACGAGTTGGTGGCATTGTGTATTGTTTTTGGCAGTGCAATGTTAGAACCATCAAAGTAACCCACCAACTCATATCCGATCATGAGGGACTCGAGTTGGGCTAAGTAAGATGGAAAATTAGACAATGTAAATCGGATAGGAAGTTGGCTACCTGGGTTGATGGCTACGAGTGGCAACCCAGAAGAGCCTTAAGGAGCAACAAGATTTGTAGTAACTTGGGTGGTGGTGGGTGGGCTTCAGATGTGATGGCATTAGAATTATTTGTGGATGAATCCATTTGAAGTTAAGATAAGAAAAAGAAATTGAAGGTTGCGGATCTTCTATTCTTTTGAGCTTGAAAGCTCTGATACCATGAAGGAAATTGAGCAAAAATATATATCACAAGCTTAATTTTTTTTATTATTCGTGGTGGAAATATATATTCACGTTCCACATAACTGATGCTATAGTTAATAAGAACTTGAAAATTGATAACTTACCTAATTGTTGATGCCAAAATCAAGCTAGATCCATCTGTTACAATAATTTGTACTTATTTAAAATATACACACATGTGACATAATAGAATTTTTAGGTGTGAACATTGATCTTTTCTTATTGCTATGTTAAGAACTAAACTTTTTAGAGATTTTTTTCCCCCCAATTATGTCTCGTAGCACAGTTTGTACAATTGCTCAGAGGTGCACCATGCACCGAATAATTTTTCTCAAATCTAAATATAGAAAAGAGGAACGCTATACAACTCTAAAATCTGTTTCTAGATAATAAGATGTGGGTTTGAGAAATATCTTTTCGACCTTCCCAAGCTAGGTCGTCGAACAGGTCATTCAATGTAGTTTACTAAGTCTCTCGGGATGCAAAAGTATGATGGTCCCAATTTACTTATTTGTTTTTGGAAAATTTTCCAATACACTTTTCCTCATTTGATTGAAAATTAGTTTTGTTACCATATTGTTTGAAATTTGAAAGCTGAATACTCAAGTTACAGATAAGTCATTGCATTGCCGTGTAGCGCGTGCGTGACTTATGTTTGAATATATATTTATGTGTACGATAAGATAATATGTAATAGTATTGACTTACTCATGGACACAGTCGAAATGGAGGATTATTTACGTGTTTAGAGGGTCTATCTCTTCTACAATATAATTGTTGAATGGAAGCTACTATTTTTAAAATCAATCTAAAAGTTTGAAATATCTACAATATGTAAAAAAATTGAATTTTGAAGATATTTCCTCAATTTTTTATTTATTTATTCAATAGTTATTTGCTTCCAACATGAAGTTTTTTCTCCACTTGTATTCACATCATCATATAATGTTGTATTTCACTTCGCTCAGAGTTGCGTGATAACGTTGGTTCAAGCCTTCAAGATAGCTAATTCCTTTATAGTACAGCACAAATTTATTTTATTTTCATCACCATTGTTAGGGGTGGCTACAAGCCGAGCCCAACCGAGCTTTGGGGTACTCCAGCTTGACTCATTAAGAAAAAACTTAGGCTCAAGCTCGACTCGACTCGACTCATTAGCATTCAAGCCAAACTCGAGCTGACCTTTTATCGAGTCGAACAGCAGATCACAAGTCATTTAATTCCTAACTAACCTTACATTATTTTGAGCTTAATATTGATTTTTTATTAGGTTTTCATCCACTCTTATACAAAATTTCGTAAATAACGTATTAAATAATAATGATAATTTGATCATTTTTTAATAAATTTTAAATTCGGAATGATTAAAATAGTTATGATTACATATCGATGGTAATAATTAATAGAGGCAAAATAAATTTTTAATAAAATATTTTATTATTTATTTTAAGATAAATTTTATTTACTATGTTAATCACATAAAATATATATATAATATTATATATTGTACTTATTTCGAGCAGTTCACGAGCCTAAAGAGCCGAGCTACTCTATGCTCAAGCTTGGCTCGTTAATACTATCGAGCTCAAAATTGAGCTCGAACTCGGCTCATTTACTATTGAGCCGAACTCGAACCGAGCATTTATCACTACCCTCCTTACCAGCCCAAGTCATTATCCATGCCTTTAATGTCAAAATTAGATCAGCTAAATGAAATCCAAATAAGAACTGAGGTTAATCGTGGACATTTTTAAGTTTCATAGTATTCTTGTTGTACAACCCTCGTACTTCCAAGTGAATTTTCTCCGGTTGTAATAGATACCAATAAAAATATGGGGAGAAAATATATTAAGTTTCAGTTTATGGATTTTCCTATCTGCAACTTGTCGCTAGTTTTTCATCCTCAATCCTGTCTTTCTCTATTCAATACTCGTGTTTCATGTTCCAAACAAACAATAACAGTACAACTCAAGTAAAAATAAATCTCAGCAAGAACAAAGTCGAACAAATTACAAGGACATGAGCGTAATCAGTGGAATTCAACTACCCGAAATATATTTGCAAAATCACAGGAAAAAAAAACCGTTGTCTGCAGTACAACACAGAACAAAATAAAAGGAAAAATCTTTTCTCGGACAAGACTCAGACATTTAATTACTTACCAAAAGACAAAACTATGATAAAACATAATGCTTTGCAAATCAGAGAATAGAACCAAAAATATTCTCGAATGAGAGGACCAACAGTGGAGAAAGCAAACACTTCGAGCAAAGAACTTGAAACACCAACCTCTTTCTTCATTTTTAGCTCATTCCTCTTACTCAGAATCGCTTGAGCTAGAGCTCGAACTTGAGCTCGAGTTTGAGCTCGAGCTCTTAGTGGACTTCTTTTTCTTCTTCTTGTCTATACCTTGATCAGACATGCTTACGCTTGAAACATCAGTTGAATTTGATGTGGAATTGTTTTCTCCTTCAACATTCAAATCTGAACTGCTTTTAACTTCTCCATCATTGTAGAATTTTTCGATCTCTTTGATACTTTCTTGTTCATGATCAGACACACTTATGCTTGAAACATTGGTAAAATTTTCCACGGAATTGCTTTCTCTATCAACATTCAACTCTGAACTACTTTTGATTTCTCCATCATTAATGGATTTTTCGATATCTTTGACGTTTTCTTGTTCATGATCACGTGAAATGGTTGCTTCTGTGACAGCCTCCATTTTGATAACTGATGGTTCCTCCTTGATTATCAAAAGACGAACGGTTAATAAAGGTTGTAACTACTCATTTTCAAAGTGAAATGAAGACTTTTTGCATATAAGATTGATAGCAACGGTTATCAATTGAGCATGTAATGCCTAGTGCACCTATATGTTGAAACAAAATACGGATCAATTCTCCCTGATTATAATCAGTGTAATGAACTTGAAACTGCCTCACTACTAAAAATGAACTTTATCTATCTTATTAGTGTCAGCAACAGCAGACATTTTGTACTTACTGCCGAAGCGTGATTAATAATTTTAGCTCGCAAAGTTAAGCAAAGAATCATGCTGCTACCAAACAGACTCTCATATCTTCCAGCATTGTGTAAAATCTAAATCTGTCTAACATAAGCATTAGCAAACAGGAATTATAGCATCGATGGATTAGAAAAATTATATTATAAGCAGTCTGAGTTGTACACCTATGGTGTTAGCAGATTCACTAAGCTAACGAAAATATATAAAGAATGATGACGCAATTTTAAATTAAGAAACATATTTGCAGGTAATTTAAACAAAGCTTAAAAAGCAAGAATGAAGCAAATAGTTATACAAAAGGAACAATCATAAATGCAGGAGAAAAAAGAGAATTTTGTCGTTTAGAAGATTTACCTGTAATTCTTCATGTACTTCTGAAGATAATTCAACCCTTGATTTGTCTGATGAGGGCAAATGTTCTCCCAACGTGGATGTTTCCTCTTTAATTAATTGAGAACCAAATGACAATAACTCCGCTCTTACTTTTTGGTCAGTTGAAACTTTTAATTTTTCATCGGCATTTGATGATTGGATTTGATCGGGATTAATCTGATGAATAACTTCTTTATCGATCAAATCTGTATCAACAGATTTGTTTTCAGAAGAAGAGGCACCAGTTGATTCCTTCTCCCCATTAACGGAAGCATCAATCTCAATATTTTCTTGATCGTGATCATGTGAAAAGGTTGCTTCCGCGACAGCCCCTGTTTTGTTAATTGTTGGCTCCTCCTTGATTATCAAAAGCGAGCGATTAATATAAGTTGTAGGAGTGTAACTTATAACTACTCATTTTCAAAGTAAAAATGAGGACTTTTTTATGCAAAATTGATGGCAACATTGATCAAATGAACATGTCAAGCCTAATGCGTGTATATGTATGGATCATCAAGAAAAGCATATAGTTGCAATGACATATAGATCAATTCTCCCTAATTATGATCAGTTGAGAAATGAACTTGAAACTGCCGGTGCCCACATGTTGAACGATAAGACCTACTAAAAAAAGTCTAAAAATGAACTTTGTCTTTGTGCGGACAAAAATGGGCATGACGTACCAATTGTTAAAACACGATTAATAATTTTAACTCGCAAGGGTGATACATGGTAAAGATGGAGAACTACAGTGAAAACAGAAATATCATGCTGCTGCCAAACCGTGTGTCATATCTTCGAGCATTGTGTAAAGAGGTAATGATATAAGTATAAAAAATCATATACAAAAACTGTACATAAACTGTACAAACACTTATGGGTTTCTTATTGTGCGTATAACATTTCACCAAAAATAGAATGAACATAGGATTCAACCCAGACAAGCGTTTGCCCAATTTTGGTACATAATTGTCGAAATGTGAATTAATTTCTTTGCAGAAAATATCAATATCATCAGAGGAACCGAACAGTACTTATTGCATTGATGGATCATAAATGTCGTATTATAAGTAGTACAAGTCATACATATTGGTGTTAGCAGATTCACTAAGGCAACATATAAATAAGTGAAGAATGAGGATACAGTTAAAGAAAAAGCATATTTCCAGGTACTCTAAACTAAGCACAGAAAAAAAGCGAGAAAAAAGTAAATAGCAGTCACAAATAAAGAATGATACCTTCTTAGAAAAAAAAACAATTTTTTATAGTTTAAAAGATTTACCTGCAATTCTTCATGTACTTCTGAAGATGATTCAAATTTTGATTTTTCTGATGAGGGCAACTTTTCTCCCACCGTGCACACCGATATTTCTTCGGTAACTACTTGAGAACTCATTGACGATAACCCCTCACTCTCTTCTTGGTCTGTTGAGACTTGCAATTTTTCATCAGCACTATATGATTGGATTTGATCTGGATTAATTTGCAGAACTACTTCTTTATCGACCGAATCTGTGGTAACAGATTTGTTTTCCCCGGAAGTATCAATCTCAATATTTTCGTTACTCACATTAGATTCTCCATTCACAAACGACACGGTTTTCTTCACCAGCAACGGTGGACCACCCATTTCAGAAAATTCCACTTGCACCTCAGAAGAAATCGAGGAAGAGGATAGGTCTTTGTGAATCCCACGTGGGCTTGAGTCATAAACGGGCTCCTTAGGAAACTCTTTTGGCGAATTTGCCACCGAATTCTCGGACACTACCTCATCTTCATCCTTGTCAGGGATCTCCACGTGCACTCCCAACAGCGACGACGAGCTAGATCTCTTGCTATCGACTTCATCTCCATTCTCAGAAATAATTGAAACTACCTCAACATTGCTCTCAACATCCCCAAATTTGATTTCAACCTCATCGTGATCAACCCCATTTCCCTCAGCTTGGCCTAATTCCAAAGCATCTTCATCTTCCGAAGATTCACTACCGTGCTCAACATGCTCAGAAACATGATCTAAGTCTGATATCAGCTCGGGTTCATGAGAAGAATCCCTATCACTGATCTCATCCCCATCTTTATCCCCATCTGAGGATACGGACTCTGTCTCAGGAACAGAACTAGCGGATTCGCTAATATCACTCAACTGTCTTTCCAATGAGGAATAGGTTGTCCCCTCAAAACCCATACGCTCAGGTACAAAATAGGGTTTTAGCTTCGATCCAACGATAGAGGGCCCCACGTTGAAACTCTCATGCCTACGAAATGAGATCTCCTTTGGAGGGAAGGGCGATAGCTCATCTACTAAATTTTCCACCGAGAAGGAGGGTCCCACGCTAAAGCTTTCGTGTCTCCGAAAAGACATTTCTTTTGGGGGGAAAGCTGACAATCCTTGATGAGGATTATCAACTAATGGCTCGGAACATTCCTCATTGCTATGAAAAGGGAGGTCGAAAGGGTTGCTTCGTGGTTGTACGCGAAAAGGAGCAGACCCCGGGATTGAGGGGAGATCAAAAGGGTTTTGACTTGTTGTCGCAATGGGCGCGACATTATTACTAGGAAAATCGGTACTATCTAAATCAATCAAATTCTTTTCTGCCATTAATTGTTGCCACCTTCTCCTAGCAATAACGCTCTCCAATCTCTCGTTCCTCTCTAGCTCGATTGTTCCTAAATTTGCGACATTCTTTTGATCATCTTCGGTCCATGGGATGGGAGATGTCCTTTCTCCCTCTTTCCCATTTTTCTCCCCCTCTTCATCTTCATCATTGTTATCCGCATCACCAAATTCCTCTTCTTCGCTCGTATCATCATCATCATCAGACTTGTCGGTTCCATAATTAGAACTTTCTTGCAATTTATCAACAGCATCAGTAGCATTTTCATCCAAAAGTGGGTTCAACTCATCGATCAACGGGAAGGCACCTGCCATCGAAGAATCGCGAGACACACTCGTGTCCCCATCAGACTCATCATCACTTCTCTCATTTCTCACACTCTTTGCTTGTGAAGATTCTATCCTTTCGCCTAAACGAGGATCAATGGGCTCAACTAGGGGTCTATCAGTTCTAGACTCAATGCTTTTGTTTTTGATTCCACTAGTTGAGCAATAGTCTTCGAGAACAACCCAACTCCTTTCCCTCTTGATTTCAAATTCCAAATCGGGCTTTTGTGATTTAACTTCTCCCGATTTTTCATCGATCAAGGGTTCAAAATCGAGCGAATCTCTATCTCCCTTCTCCGCAACTTCCTTCTTCTTATCATTGCTATACCTTTTCAGACCATATCTCTCACCAACAGGTGATCCATTTAGAGAAACCTCGGCTTTAAGGGATACAAAATCACCATTCGAACTATTTTCGTTCTCATTTCCGATTTCCGGTAAGTTTATCTGCCCAAAACTCAAGAGGGTACCAAGCAAAACCGCGGTGGAAACAAGAATAGGGGAAGCATACACAAAAAGGGAAAATAGAAAAGGGAATGAATTGTTCAGGAAAAACAAGAAAATTAAAAAACCAACCAAAAATGGATGATGTATTATTGATCTAATACATGTTTTGATCAAAAAGATAATAGCGTTCATTATTTGAGCACCAATTCTCAAAATCCCCATACCCAAATTTTTTAGTTCTCAATCTAATTTATAAATTAGACCCAACTCAATAAGATCAGAATCAAAGCTATCAAGCTAACACACAGATGTTATAGATTAAATAAAAGCTAATAATCGAAGCAAGTTTGACCTTAAAAAAAAACCTAAAAATAGATATTGAGATCAAATAATGGTGGAGAAATGACGTACTTGCTTCAATGAAAGATTGGATTTTTAATGATCCAAAAATTAAATTAAAGAGCGTAGAATCATGGGCTTAGCTCGTTTTCTTTTTCTGCATTGAATAATCAACCGCTATGTGCATACATTGACCGGGTATGGTATGGTGATCAGAATAATCTTAGAGAGAGAGAGAGAGAGAGAGAGAGGGAGGGAGTGCAGGTCCACAATATCGGATTCATTCAACGAATTACAACGGTATTTGATGAATATATAAATGAATAAAATAATTTTAATTTTATTAAAATTTAGTTTTAATGTATCACGGTTCATACATGTGTCTTTCATTTAAGATAACAGTGCATAAATATTTTATATAGATGATAGAAAAAAAATTATATTATCTTCCCATACATAAGTAAATGTATATTTTTTATCCAAAATTAATAATATATGAATTATAAATAAGATGATAGATGAAAATTAAAATCTATTATATTAGCGCCGTAGTTTTGATGACGCTCTGACCTCATGGTTGACCATTGACTTTTATAGGTTTTCTACGTAATTGTTGATTTTTGGTTTGTTTTAAATTTTGATTATTAGTTAGTCTATGGTGCAATTAAATTTATTGTGACTATTGTATAAAGAAAATGTAAACTCTTTCAAAAGCATTTGCTTTGAAACTTACATTTTTTTAGGTTAAAATTAACTTTCTAATTCTATAAACTATAATTTGTGTTTCAAATAATTTTTTTCACTGAGTAAATTAACTTCTTTTGAAGTAAGAATGCATTTGCTGCATTAATATAATATACAGCTATTTCATAAATTCTACTGTAATAATGATTTTTATATGGTAATTTTGGCCCTCTTGCTTCAAATCTTGGCTCGGTCCTAGTGTTGACCATGACTACATATACTTAATATCTATTATATATAAATATATATATAAATTATGTATGATTCGCAATATTTGGTCACGTGAATTTTTTAATAGTCAAATTTCTTTGATTACAAAAAATCTATCAATTGATAAAAAAAAATTACAAAACAACCATTATATTGTTCATAGTATATAACCAATCCTCTAAAATTTCTCTTATACCATATTTCATTATCACTATTTACATATAGACAAAATTATCGAAAAATAGATAAGAAAGAAATGAATTTAATTATTCTATCTATTGTTTGTGTTTTTATTTTCTATTAGCAAATTTATTCATATTATTTATTCTTATTCCGTAGAGAAGTTTATATATATATAAACTGGAAAAAAAAATTGTTGGTTTTTAGGCAAACAAGGGGGGATAAATTGTTTTTCCAAATAAGTAATAATAATTATAATCAGAAATTAACAACTTTAAAT
>MKEJ01089674.1:0-33678 GCA_001753735.1 Embelia ribes
TAGCTTGATAGGTTTATTTGTATTTCGAGCATGGTGTTGTTGCTTGATTTATGTATTATGTATCTATTACTATAAGGATGATGCTGTATTAGATATTTATATTGCACATATTTGTATTATGGCAGGATGTCGGAATGAGATTAGGTTATTGTTCTGTTTTCTTTTCTTTCAATTCACGTTCCCGGGTTTATTGCGATTCGGGGTATGATAGAAATATTCGGAAAAAACTATTTGGTTGGGACAAGTTTTTAAATTCTTAAAATTTTGGGTAACAAAAAAGTTTTGGTTTGAGATTGGGATTCAATTGTAAAATTTCAGGATTCTCGAAATATATAAAATATTTTAATTTTATATATAATTTATTATTATTATTTTTGAAATTAAAAATTTTATAAAAGAAAAAACAACAAGATATACATAGAAGTTCCAAATAAGCTCAAAGACAACAAAATAACTTAACCACCTGAAACATGAAATCATTAGCTAGAATTTAAAAGAAAGCTTACTCTAAGAAAATTTTCACCATTGCGGCTAGAAAAAACCGACTAACAATGTCAATTCACTCGCCACAGTTAGACTTTAAAGACGAACAATTGATTAAGTTTCAGAAAGGAGAGAAATTAAACGACAATCTATCCTTAACATATGATAACTCTCACAATCTAAGATGATATATTATTTATTTAAGCATATACCAAAACGATGTTGTTTTGGTTGACCTCCCAGAATTTTTATTTTCGGTTTTAGGATTGGGAGCAAGGCTAATCCGATTTTGGTTTTGGTTCGGTTGCTCGCTAAATTCGATTCAGGATTGTTTTCTTTTCTTTTTTTCGAATTTGGGGTATTTTGATTTAGAAGCAGTAAACACCCCTATTAGCAGGTACTTCTTGTATGCACTTTGTTTTTTGTTCCATCCATGCTATTTTACACATATTACATATATGTATCCACTTTTTGTTGGGATTGTGGGGTAAGATACTACACCAATCCCCATCGATTCAATTCGTTCTGAGTTAGCAGGGGTTATTGGGGATGCCCTTGTCGCACATAGGCAATTTTTTTGGAAGTATTTTCGGCAATTTACATATTTATATATATAGCCATGCTTCTAATATAAATATGAAAATTTTGATTAAATGATCTTAATAAGTAGTTACTTGTAAAAATAACCCACTTTTAATACTTCTTGCAAAAATAATATTTTGGGGTGTAAAACGTTCAAAATATCATTCATCCACTTTTTCCTTTTCCCCCTTACCTTCTAGATCTGCGTTCTCTCTCTTTTATCTATATCTCTCTTTCATTTGAAGCTCTTGAAAATTAATTGAAACTTTCAATGTAACCCGGTGTGCATTGGAACAGTTCTTCAAAGCTCTTAACAATGAGTATGTGCTTTATTGATATTAAATGATAGATTGCATGTTATACATTATAAATATTGTTATTTACACTCTTTCTAGCAAGAATACGATAGATTTAGTAAGTTAGAATCATTACTCATCAACTGTTCTTCGATATTAAAATTAAAGTTCAGTGAAGAAATTGTGAAAAATTAATTAAGAAATGTGAAGAACATTTATTTACATTTCTTCAATAGTTCTTCACTGTTTTTCAAGTTTTCACAGATCTTCACAATTATTCATAATCTTTACAGCTCTTCAAGTTATTTACATTTCTTCACAGTTCTTTACGATTCTTCACAGTTCTTTAAGTTCATCATAGTTCTTTATAATTCTTCACAGTTTTTCATATTTATTCATTGTTTTCAATGTTTTTTTGTAGCTGATGATGATATATCAGTTATTGTTCAATATGATGGATAGTGGATAAATTCTAATGGTTTTTGGAATTTTGTTGCAAGTTCATATTAAGATATGGACATACCACAAAATATCACATATGTTAATTTAGTTGATATGTTATATGAAGCTATTGGAGTTGAAAAATTTAGAGATTTACTGCTTAAAGTGAAATATAAGATATCGGATATCAAAATTGCCCATGTTGTGATGAAGTGAGATAAGGATTCAATTAATTGTCAAGAGCTTTAAATTAAAGAGAGATAGAGAAGGATTCAATTAATTGTCAGCTTTAAATTAAAGAGGGATAAAGAGATAAAGAGAGAGAGAATACCAAATTGGTTCTTCGAGGTGGGAGGGAAGGGATAAAGAGAGAGAGGGATAACGCATGTATGGAAGGTTAGGAAAAAAAGGAAAAAGTGGGTGAAAGGTATTTTGAATATTTCACACCCTTAAAAGTTCATTTTTGTAAGAAGTATTAAAAGTGGGCAAATAACCCACTTATTAAAGTCATTTAAACAAATTTCATAGGAAAGTAGAAAGTGAAAGGGAAAATTGCTCAAATAACCTCGCAAATATATTAAATTGAGCAAATAACCTTCATTTAATAATATTTACTCTTTATAACCTTTTCGACATTTTACCCTTCCCTTTGTCTTACTTACTCGTTGTTCTCTCTCTAACTTCCCTCTCTCTCCATCTCTTCATGTTTCTCTCTCTATCTCACGCTCCAGACCACCACGGTCTACCACCGCGTTGCTAACCTCTGGCCACAACACAGCTATGGAGGCGAGCATCGCTACCCCTGCTATGTCGTAACCGTTTAACTTTATTTTGTAACTATTTCGTAACTTAAGAAACAGTTAAGAAATAGTTAAAAAATAATTAAGAAACAATTAATAAAGAGTTAAGAAACAATTAAGAAATAGTTATTAAGAAATTGTTGCTAAGAAATAATTACGAAACATTTACGAAACAATTAAGAAATAATTCATGATCCCTTTTAATTAAGAACTAATTCATGATCTCTCTTATTAATTAAGAAACGGTTAAGAAATAGTTAACTGTTAAGAAACAATTAAGAAATAGTTAAGAAACAGTTCGGAAATACATACAAAACAGATAGAACAATCGAAAATCTCAAAAGGTAAAAAACAAAATCCTCTAAGAGTACTAAAACAATTTCAAATTTAACCAATAAAAATGTGAGCACTCACTTAAGTATCAAAATAACACCATATCAATAAATCGGACCGATGTACGGTCAGTTTTGAGTTTAATAGACATAGCAATGAGAAACTCCAAAAAAAATAAAAATAAAAATTCATAAATTATACACCAAAAACCCACCGATTTATTCATTAAAACAACTTCTCCGTGAGTACTAAAATAATTTCAGAAAGATGAAGATAATGATGATGATGATGAGATTGGTGATTTTGATTGGGGATGTGGGTTGCAAAAAATGGGGGTTGGGAGGAGGGAGAGAGGCAGTGCCCTAACCGAAACAAGTGGTGGATCCGAAGAAGAAGACGAGACTATAGTTAACCCTCCTCCTTCTCGTTCTGTGATCGGAGTTTTCGTTGCCATCTTTTCTGACTTCTAAGAGAGAGAGAGAGCGCTTTCAGAAAACAAAGAGAGAGACACGAGAAAGAGACCGAGAGGGGTAAAAATGTCCAAAAGACCATAAGGAGTAAATATTATTGAAGGAATGTCATTTACTCAATTTAACATGTTTGTAAGGTCATTTGATCAATTTTCCCAAAGTGAAAGGGGTGGATAAGTGGGGTGAAAGTTATTTTGGACACTTTACACATTTAAAATATTATTTTTACAAAAAATATTAAAAAATAATTATTTTTGCAAATACTCCACTTATTAAGTTCATTTAATCAAGTTTTTCAATAAATATATATATTTTTGTAATTGGAACCCATTCTCTTGGTCTGGGCGTCACAGGACACCACAAGACAAAGTCACACGGGTCAACATCTCTGTGTGCCCTTTAGTTTTTGTACTTTAATTTTTCATATTAGCATATTTGGTAAGAATATTTGTTCTATGTACACACAATATTACACAGATTAGATGATGAATACGTAACCTCTGCAATTTATCTCCAGTCCGCTTGAGTGTCTGTCTGATCTGTTCTGTTGATTTCAGTCATATGCCAATTTATCATTTTCTCACGATTACTCTAAAATTCTGAAGGAAAATAAAGTTGTGGAAATGATGCTATACATACACAAGCTTATATATATATACACAACATTATAGTGGCAATTTCGTAACGCTGCATTGCTTTGATCCACGACGATGAAAGGTTTTGTTTTGAGTATCTACTGTTGCGGAGTTCGTGCGGATTATGTCTAGGATGTTTCATTTTTTTATTATTTATTTTGGTTTTTTAAAACATTGTTTTATATAAAAAAAAAAAAAATTCAATGAAAGATTTTCTGATTCGGCTCTTTCTTCTAATTGTTTATAAATTTACAAGTTCGGATTAGCGGATTAATAGTATGATGATATTTCTACGAAAAATATTAATATCTATTAGATTGATTTTAAGGAATGATATAAATCTTATTGTGATAATTTTTCAAGAAGACTAATGCTTATTAAGATAATATTTTGAAGTTTTGAGAAGAATACTAGATTGGTAAAAATCATATTACAATAATAATTATTTCTTAGTTGAATTTAAATTGACGCGGACACATATCAAATTACTAATGCTAATATATGTTAAAAAAGCATACACGGGCCCATGTTCCGCTTAAATCGAAACTAGCTAAACTCAAATGTAGTAAGGGATATGTACATCCGACGTGGATTGTATGGGATGAAATTGTACTTATATTCAAACAAAGATATGGTGATAATATGCGTATTGAGAAAATGATTCAGATTATATATATACATATATGTAGCAGTTTTTTATATTTTTTTATTCACAATTTGACAAGTTAAAAAAAGATTATCAATTCTGATTTTAATATGTTAGCATTGAATTTTTCTTTCTTATATATCAATTACCGAATGAGGATATTTGAAAAATTTCTATATATACGTATTTATAAAATCTCCATATTATTGCATGGTTCTAATCCCGAAAACACTTGAATATAGGCATTTAATCTGTACAGTTCACATACAATGGTTGCATTTTGTATTTTCTCGTAATTATCATCCCATATTATAGGGGCTGACTTAGTGTTTATATGTCACTAAATGTCATAATTGCTCTATTTTCAGACTCTCCTTAAATTGATATTGGTGACATTTAAAATCATAACTTAAATATTTATATAGTTAGGGGCAATACATCCCTTCATTGCGACTTGGAGGTCACGAGTTCATAACCTGAAATAGTATTTGTAAATAGGGGTAAGATTTACGTACACATATTCTCTCAAGATCGTGCAATGTGAGAGATTTGTGCACTAAATTATCTATCTATCTATCTATCTATCTATCTATATATATATATATATCATCCCGCATTACAAATGTTTGAATGTGTCTCCATGTTGATTCTAGCTATACATTGTAGTAGAAAAGACTAAATGTGAAGAAACTTGATGGCAATAACTTTCATTTTAAATACCTTTTGCAGTTACTATACCCATGAAAAAAAATTGCTTCCAGGGGCTAATAACTGATTTTCCAAGGTTGATTTAATTTATTTTATAGTGTATAAACCAATTTCATTTCTGCAGCTGTAATGATTCCAGGATCAAAGTTTTGATCTGATTGAGGTGTTATTCATTATTATCTACATATTAGCATTTAATATGCCCGGACAAAAAAAAGTGATACAAATTTATTGCAAGTCGAAATGAGTACCTATTGAAACTGTACCGATAGAAATGCCAAGAGGGTTTCCATTTTCTTCCTCGAACAAAACTAAAAGGTTGTCTGTAGGTTTGAGGAAAGATCGAGGCACAAGGAACCTGAAAATATACGAAGGGCAATATTGGGTTAATCCATAAATGAGTTAACCTTTTTTGCGAAGTTTGCTCATAGTAGGCTATAATTTGTGGCCAAATATTGATCGGGGACTAGTTGATCTAATAAATCGTGGAAGAGTACTTGAAAAGCCCCGGCAGCTTTTACAAGAAAGCCGCTACACGAATATTAAAATTACATATATTTCAACAGAAAATGTATAAGAATGAAAAGGTTACGGAGAAGTACTTACCATGTCTGTGTAGGAGTCCCTGCTGGGGTACGAAATGATACCCAACATCGGCCTATACTTTGTCCGTTAACCCAAGCTTCACCTTTGCCCATCGAACACAAGCTTAATGCAATAGGTTCGGTGCCCTCAGGTGTATCAAATGTACTCTGTCAGAGCAGGACGAGCAACAAGATTACTTCGCAACTTAATATTATTATTATTATTTAATCAAAGCCCACTCCTATATTCAGGGACAAAGCCACGATTCAAGGTGGGCGAAAAATAGTTTGGATAACTCGGATTAAAGGAACTACTACTTCGTAAATGTATAACTTTATAGCTAATGAAAAATGGTTTCTATGTAATTGGAAAATAAGTTAAGACAAATTTTATTTATTTTTTAATAAATGACATTTGTCTCATCACAACTTATAATTGCATTAGTTATATGCCCTTTCTATTTTTTAATTGATCATGATTAACTTTAAGAAAACAGCCATTGAACTGCATCAAGTTGATGTGCATTGAGCAAGAGTTGGCCTATAAGTTTTTTCTCCTTTTCTTTTTATGCTCATTACGCAGTAGAAGGCAACAATCGAGCTTCTTCTTACCTTGTACCATGTTAGTGGCCGAGCAGAAGAACTAAACGCTGTCCACTCAGCGCTGCTCGATTGATTTTCTGTGTAGATCTGCATCTTCACTCTGAGCAGCCAAAACTATTTCATTTGTTGAAGGCGAAAATTCTTTATGACACTTTCGAGAAATATGAAAACTGCTCTGTTTCGGAATTTAGAAATGCTGTAGGGAATCCATTTGATGACTTGGTAAAAAAGCTGCTTTAGAAATTTGGTGAAAATACCCCTACTTCAGTAAACTAGGAGACGGTTTTCTTTTACTTTTAGTTATGGAACTTGTTTTAGCATGCGTGTTTAACAAAAATTAGGATTAAAGTTATATACGATAGAAGCAAGTTCGAAATATTATCAGGAGAAAACGTTTGGTGTGTTTACAAAAAAATAATGGCGCAAGAATCAGTGAACTTACAGAATATGAAACCTGAAGGAGTATTGATAGTGGCTAGATAATCATGTTCAAGGCTACAGCTTACAAGTAAATTACCTTATACCCCATCGGATAGTCATTGAATTCTTGAGTATATTCTTTGCTTAATACCATTGTGTTACTTAGTCCGGTTGTCCGACTCTCTAGATGCGGCCCTGAGTCCTGCACATCGGCAAATGAAAGACGGGAAGACGAACATAAATATGGTTTATCTGAATGCTTTTGCAGGATTATGAGATGCCATAATTTTGATTTCCTACTTTCTTTATACATTTCGTAATTTTTTATTTTTTTTCCCTGAATTTCTTTTACTACTATTGTTTTCTTTCAACATGTATTACGAATTAATGAAAGATGGAAGATCGAGGTTGAACAATACCGGTAGTCCGACCATTACACTTAGTAAGGAAATATTGTTCATCTCACTACTTAAACGAATGGTGGTCTGCAAGTTTGTACTTGTGTAATAAGTTCCATGAGCAAATCCTAAGAAGATTTGAAAGAACAACTGTCTATTACATTATATGTAGCAATATGATAAAGAAAATCAATGAAGTATATAAAGATTCATGTATCGGTGCGTGTAAGATGACATAGTGTTTATGGTCTAGAAGTGATACGTCATTTTCGCTGGAAAACAAAGCTAAGTTGTGACTTTCCAGGACCATTTGAGTTCTTTGCCAAAGTTATCTACTTTAGACTTTACATTCCAAACCATGAGTTGGTGTTTTCCTGATTTCTAATGTGAATTGGTGTTTTTCAAAAACCCTTTATATTGTTCAGTGGTTAAAACCCACGAGTTTAGAAAAAGAGACACTGGCATTTTAGTCTTGAATTTTTTCATGCATATACGGCTTTGTAAATTTTTTAGGTCTGTCCAGATTCATACCGCATATTCTAAAATAGAGTAATGCAACTCCTACCCACAAAATCTATCAGAATCCCTTATCCACTGATGTGACGAGGAAAATCTTAATTACAGTCATTAATGCAATACATCTAAAAACCATCTTCATTCAAAGATACTCCATAACACGTTAGCACATAAGGGAATTTGATAGATTTTGTTAGTGGGCTGAAATAAGCGCAATAAATTTCAAAGAGGAGTAGACAAATGAAATTGTCCATTGACAAAAGCACGCACAATGTGTGCTGTTGAGTTCACTTGGAGCACGTGCAGACTGTTGGAAGAATTATGTTGAAGCCTTCCAACAGATACGACACAAAAGATATTAAGTGACAATATTTTTGGAAATATAAAGTTCTCAACTCGTAAGCCGTTATCCAGTCTAGACATACATCAATATGTTGCAGGTTTTCGTCTTCTTTAGTTCGATGTGAGGACTGCTGAAAATTATCCTAGACATAATTTCAACTAATTACAGAAACCTTAAAAAATCCTTACATAGAATCTTTTTAATAGATCTAATAAGTTCATATCTAAAGTGCTAGGAGTAATACTCGGATTACCTGAACGTGTACCATAGAAAGTCAGAATCATCTTGTGTGGTATCCAATTGATCTAACAATGAATTCGACCTCAGTGTGGTTTTGTCGAAACTTGGGACTTCTTCGATGAATTTTGCCCATATTTTAGTTGAATCGAACGTGAGAACTGGTTCTATTGTTCTTGTGTTAGACTGGGCGCTTACCTGGTCGTTGAGAATTCTACGTGAAAAATCGATTCTAACCTTTCTTTTTCTTTGTCGTAATTTATTTTTGTAGCTTTGTACAAATTTGAGAACTTGCCTTGGCAGTATTAAATGCTACTGTTTTACAGTCGGGTAAAATGCCTATTGACGTTCGAGCCAATTCGTAAGACTCATTTTGGAACACGACTACTGCATCTTGTCTTCTATCGCTGTTCACTAGAAATGCTGCACATTGTCCCGATTTTTCTTGGAATACATAAGCCTGGATTTCAACATAGTGAACATAAAAAAATGTCCTATCTTATTTTAAAATTATTGAAATAATAATTGGAAATCAGAAAAGAAAAAGAAGTGACAGAGTTTCTTTGCACTGATCGTACTTGTTGTTGTTCACTGAGAGACGAGGTAGTTGGCAATCCGAAAAGTAAAGTCTTCAAAGAGTTTTGTATTGCTGTATGTAATTCTTTAAGATGGCCCCATCTTGGTTGGCTGATGAAGCCTGCATCAAGTGAGGGTTCAGTTGGTTGCAGCTTTTGATCAAATAAATTATCTTATTTCTGATTAAAAAAAAGCCGGATGCATCAAGTTTAAAACTTCTAGCTTATTGAAGCCAAAATAACAAATAAGCTCTATTTAAAAGCTGAGAAGCCAAACGTTGTTCAACTTTTAAGTATATAAATTGAACTTATAAGTTGCAACTAAACATGCCCTGAATATTGAGAACTTGTTCTGAAAATTGGGTGGCTGTTATGATTATGCGAATTGTTATAGCGGTTTTGACAGTATTAGGCGAGTCGGGACTGAGAATTATTATGGGAAATCTTTTGGAAAACATCCCACTTTAGGAGCCAAAAAGAAAGAATTATATCTGTTTCTGGCTTTCCAATCTTTAAACAGTGGAGACGAGAGAAACAAGAAAACAAAAGTTTTAGTAACAAAGAAAATATTTTGAGAAAAATGAATAGATGAGATATTCGAATACGTACCATACTCATCAAGAGGAGCTAGATCGAAGTAACTTGCGGGTACATAGGAAGAAGTGGTTCTTCCAAAATTCGTTCCCCCATGATACTGATACAGAATAAGAAGAATAAATAAAATAAAATGTTTTTGGAAACAGGTGAAGTGAATTGCACAAGAGAGTGTTTTGGTGACTAATCATGATTACATTAGATATATTGAGGCTATTATCAACAAATATGATTTTACCATATAGTAATTAATGAAGCTTCCATTCTTCTTGGCAATGAATAAGGCAACGTGATACACGATGTCCTCGGGTGACCTGACTCTAGTATTGTTTCCATATAATTGATAGCTTCACAGAGACCAAAAGCAGATTTTAAAACAAGTCATGGATTTTTCATATGAACATAGCTAAAAGGCGAAAAATTACAATACTGAAACTTGGTGTTTCAAAAATAATTTTGAGAATTTGGTAAAATTGTTGTTGCAGAATGATTCCATTCATAAGTTTACTGGAACCATCTGAGATGTCCAGTTTTCTGTCCAGATTGCTGGTTTGTTTGGCGAGTTTGGCTTAAAAGCTGTCTCCCCGCATTTCCTCCCATTGCATGCATTAATCTGCAAACACGATGACGTGAAAACTATTTCGGTATGCATCTCAGCTTGAGCTCTAGAAAAAAGCAATCACGTGCAACGAAATAACGAATAAAAGTTGGCATGCAGATTTAAGGGACAGACAGGGTCTGTGAAATGCTGTTTCATGTCTAACCGCTATTCATTTTTATTTTTTAAATAGATTACTTCGACTTTAGACCCTGTCTTTTCAATTATAGGACTCGAGTCCTTAACTTTTTATCTTGCCGCAGCCAAGTCATTTTCCGCACCTTAATCCTGCTTTTTGGACAATTTTCACTTAGTAGTTGGTTACTAAGAAAAGGACGAGATTGTACTAGGCATAAAATCTTAGGACTTGGTTCTTACAATCGATAAGTGTGAGCCATTGTAGTTGTTGTGGTTTAATCTTCTCGAGATTCTCGGGTTTGATTTAAAGTAAACATGTTTGTGATATCATTTTCAGGGTAAGACGAAGCTACCACTGGATCAGGACCATCGTGTTGCTAGCACATCATCCATGGCATGCCCGTCGCGAGACTCACAGCCATGTTTGCAGTCCAAATAACATATGGTGGGCCATCTGCACCATACCCTTTCTCTACATTTTGGTACTCATTTTCAATCTTTTTTTTTTTTTTTGGAAATTGGTACTCATTTTCAATCTGCACTCTTCATATATGCTACATTTAGTAGAACAAGGTGCAAAAGATATGAGCTATAAAGACAATATGTATCACAAAACAACCTGCGACAATATGATTGGGCCTCCCTGTGAACCATACATTCGTTCCGACTTCATCATCTTCACTATTTCGTGGTAAAGTTTTGCATATAAAACTGCGGTCGCAAAGAAGAAAACTACTTGTTACTTTTAGTTTACCGAAACATTTATGGTCATCATTGCGATAATGTGAATCATAGGGGAATATATATGGGCCTCTGCAATTTGTTGGTGGCGGATACGTAATACCTAGAAAGCAGCTATATTTTGCCAAGCTGAGGTTTATATATATTTTCCAAACCCGTTCGTTGGTTAGATTTAGTTAGAAACTTTCACAAACTTAAAAAGGTAATAGCATATATACAGAAAATCATGTGTTTGAAACTATATAAGCACTTATTTGGTTTAATCCTCTGCGTCGATCCTTTTTCTTAAAAATGATATCAACGCATAAGATCTGGCTGTTTGTACAATATCTATACATAATTGTCGGTACGTGAATCATTTCCAACTTAAATTTAGTTGACCAGCCTAGGCCCACCCGCCCCTAGAATTTTAAGTAGATAAGTATTTGAATAGTACGAGTGAACAAATCTTGAAGGGTTCATTATTGGATCGAAAAGTTATATTAGGAACATTGCGCAACCAGAATGGTAGACCTCTGCAATGGCATAGGAGATTACTGTAAGCACATTGCTAAACAATAAAATGAGTTTTGATCAAATGAATACCAATTTTGAAGGGAGTAGAAATTTACCCGTAATTCCACTCGCTTTCGATGAAGGGTCCGATTCAAAGGCTAGCATATAGGCCATGTGCTTGTATTGCTTTCATGAAACTTACTACGTCTTTTCTTCTGGTAAAATCATACTGCAGCATGAATTCGCATAAGGTGTGTATGAATGTGCAACATGTATACGGGGCTACCAGTATATATATATATAGCGAGAAATACGGATTACCTTTCCTGGTTGGGGCTCATGAAGGTTCCAAAACACGTAGGTTTGTATGCAATCTAATCCTCCGTCCTTGGCTCGAGATATCAGAGATGGCCACATCTGCAAGCGATTATGTTATAATCTGTTTTCTAAATTATTTTCCATTACATTTCTTGTAGTGATGAACAATTTGTTTTTTTTTTCCCCGAAGGCCTAAATTTATCATGCCTGTAAATATGTTGAGTTTGTAAGTTTCTGATGTGCGATTTCATACGATTTTAGGGTCAGGAAATATAGCGACTTTTCAAGATGTCTACAGAACATTTTGGTTAATGAAGCCTAGTTTTCTTGAGCGCTTCTTGAAATTAATAGTGTGTGGTGCATATATATTAGCATCTGTGATGATAGATGTTTCTATTTAGAAGCATTAATCATCAATATGTTCGGTCGACTTGAAAGTACGTCAATTATTGGCTGTCATTGTTCGTCTAAACTTGTAAGACTTGTTCCAACTTCTCATAAAACAAATATAGGTTCTTGTATTATGCTCGTATGGTGGTATCGGCCCATGACAACTTTAAAATCTAGACCAAATCAGTTATAATTAATTGATTTAAGGTCTGAAAAAAGGAAAACGAAACCACTTGTAAAACTTATGCGATAGTTTTCTGTTTATTTAACTCTTGATAAGTTTATAAATTTGCTGTCATGTTTCAAATAACTCTATAGTTGTTTTCCACAATAAACTTAGTACAAATTCCTTCGCCATAGACTCATGGTCCATCAAAATAATTGAATTTCGTCTTCCCAAAAGTTAAAAAAAAAATAGAAAATCTCTTCAATAATACCCAAACCTTGTCATCTCTCTTTTTCTGTACTTCACGTTTATTATGTCTTGCCTAATCCGTAAAATTTAAAGTTACTATCTTTTGAACAAAACTAAGTCAATATCGTTCCTTAATTTCCAACTCCAATTTGTATAAATAAAACAAAATCATAATTTATGTAACAACCTAGGAAGCACTAAAAGTATCCTTGCTCCATAAAACACAAAGTTGAAATCGAATGGGTCTATGTGTGTTAAGTGCAAAGATTTCTTAAACAAAAAGCTTACGAAAAACAAAATTTCGTTAATATGTGGAAAACTTATGTGGAAAATAACTTTTTTTTTTCACCTTTTCATTTGATAAAGTCATTGATGCAAACAAAGCATAAGTGTAGTATATACTTATATGTGTAAAGACAATACAGAATTTTCCTCTGACCATTGATGACAAGTGACCGGCCATCGTAAGTCACCTCGCCACCCCGAACGCCGCTGATCACTGCCACCGCTACCAGAAACCACCACCAAAACATCGTGCTATGGTATAATATGAGACTAAGATGTATACTCTTTCTGAAAAGGAAATTAAGACTAGTATTTTGCTAATATGTCATCAATTGTGTAATTTTTGTCCAATAGAGACAAGTTTGTATACTCTCAATCAATGCCATATAAGTAAAAGAATTGACCAAATTTATTGCTTAGATTATATTAACTAAAGATTCTTAATTTGCGTTTAAATAATTAAATAACTGTATCAAGTATGAATTTAATTTTAATCTATTGATGGTGTATTTATTTTCATCCGCCAGCGAAATTGGATTTAGGACACGTGTGCATTTGTGATGATCCCTGCATATGAAAGTGGTCACACGTCTTCCATCTAAGGGTGATGGTGTATGAAATCTTTATACCGCCAATAGATAGAAATTAAACAGATCAAATATGGAAGGATGGTAGTATATAGTAACGTCTAAGATGTAATCCTCCTTTGTACGACTTTTCTAATATTTTCTTTTACAAGTTTGTAAATTAACTCCAATTCAAATATTGTAAGCAATGTGGTGGAACATTTATCCAAAACTGGAGCTAGCTATGAACGAATAAGGTAAAAAAAATTAATGAATTAGAACTAAGGGACAAACTAGTAAAAGAAATAGTAATTAATGAATAACTAATTTACCATTTTTGTTGATAACATGTGACTCCAAATTGGAAGTTTTCCAATAATTATGCATGGGTACACATCATATCATATTCACTCTGATTTTACCCTTCTTGTTCCAAAATAACTGTCATTTAATGTTAATGCACAAGAATTAAATATATCATTAAATAATTTTAGTTTTAGCAAAAAAAAAAAAAAGGATAAATTTTACCTAATACCCTTCATTAAACGTAGTTTGAAAATTTAATTGAAATAATATGAAAGAAATAGAAAAAAAAATAAATACGTTTTTAATTTTCTAAAGTAATAATTAAAAATGAAATAAGAAAATTTTTCTAGAAGGCCAATTATTTTGTGAAAGAAGGGAGTACCCATATAAAGGAAATAGAAAACAAAATACGTCAACATTGGTCCAGGCATGCATGCGTTTATTTTGCAAATTATTTAATAAAACCTCACTTAAATACATGCATAGTTTTATTACATGTATCTGTGAACTTGAGTTTATACGGACATCTTTTGCTCTTTTGAAAAGAATCAATTTCATAGATTTTTTTCTCTTTTCAAAAATATTGAATGGAAAATTAGGTTTCTACTTTTTTTTTGCTTCACAGTACAATTGGTCACGTATCCATATCTTTTTGCATTCAATTTTTTATTTATTGAGTAAGTTGTATACGTCTTTTATTTTTTATTTTTGGGTTGCATTAACTTCCAAAAAAAGTGTAGAATAAAAAAAGTCTAAAACGAACCACTAAATGTAAATAATTGCTTACCTATTAAATATAACTTTTTTTTTAAAAAAAAATTATCGGTTTGCTATTTTTTAAACTATTTATCAATGTAGTAGAAAACTCAACTAATAATAAACTTTGGCAAAAAAATTGAGGATAGACCGTTGCTACAAATATTGAAAAATAGTATTTACGTTGTATTTTTCTTCATTAGACTAAATTTGTTCGTAAATAAAAAACAAAACATAGTTAAAATGTTGAAAATTAGGCAATCCTATCCATGTCATTCATTTTTTTTTTAACCAAAAGATAAATAATGTTATTTTTTAATCATGAAAAAAATATAGAATAGTTCTTTAAATCTAAATAAATAGTACTACTTATTCCTTAAATATATAAACTAATATATTCTTTCTTATTTCACGCCATTTTTTTTATTATATTGAAAAAAAAATTAATATAATCGTTCTTCCCTTGATCAACTATTTTTAACTAAAAAAAATATATAATATAAATATTTTAAAATTTTAAATATTAATTATAAATTAAATCTCTGCGAACTAGTATTCTTCTTCTCCAAGCCAGAGTGAGTTTCTACATATATTTGCTCCATTTACAATCTTTCCCCACTTCTACTCTATATCTAAACTTCTTCAATGTCGGTACGTATACATACATACATATATATATATATATGTGCACACACACACACACATATATATATCTCCATCTCTATACGTATTCAATAGTTACGATGATGTGAAACCCTAGTTGAATAATTGTGCAGATATTCGAGTACAATGGGAGTGCGCTGGTGGCGATGGTGGGGAAGAACTGCTTCGCCATAGCCAGCGACAGGCGCCTCGGTGTTCAGCTCCAGACTGTGGCCACCGATTTCCAGAGGATTTATCAGATCCACGATAAGCTCTTCCTCGGCCTCTCCGGCCTCGCCACCGACGCTCAAACTCTGTATGCATCTATTCTTCTGCAATCAGATTCTGGGCACTCCTAATTGAACCACTATATTCTAATTTTAGTGATTCAATTTAAGGGTATTGTACCACCGGTGTATCTAAAACTGTTCAATAGCTTATAAATTGGGGGTTCACAGTGGTGATCCTTTCCAAGTAGGGGACTATTGTTCATCCTTGTTCTATTTTTAAGTTTAGGGGATCTGGTGTGGGCATTTCATATATCTCAGCCTCTAACTTGAATTAGAAGTTTTGAGTTATAGGGATTCTAATTGGGGGATACATAAAGTGGCTTGGAGCGCTCTCCCCATTAGCGCCCCTAAATGAACCTCTATCCTGAATTTTAGAGATTAAGTTTAAGGGTATTGTCCCACTGGTGTATCTAAAAATTTTCAACCCCTGAAAAGTTAGGGATTTTGTGTTGGTGATCCTTTTGTACTAGGGGCTACTGTTCATCCTGGTTTTGTTTTTAAATTTAGGGGATCTGGTGAGGGCATTTCATATATCCCTGTCTCCAATTTCAAGTTTGAGAGTTATAGGGTTTGTTGTTTGGGACATGGTATGATGACTCTGGTTGGAGTGCCTTTCCCACTAGGGCCCCAAAATGAGTACCTACGATATAATTTAGGATTAAATCCAAGAAACATACTTTTAAATCCCCTAGAAAAAAAGGGTTTGCTATTGTGCTCCCCTTGAACTAGGGAATTCTATTTATCTCCATTTCTATAATTCTATGTTTTGAGTTTTAAGCGATCAGTGAGCATTCTTTATATACTAATGTCTATTTTAGAGTTTGAGGGATATAGATTAAATTTTAGGGGTTGAGAATAGGTATTCTGGTTGGATTGCCCTAGGATTTTCTTTTTGATTCTTGATTGGGAGTCACCTGGAAAAAAATTAAGCTGTCTTTTTGTTTACTTCTTTGGGGTTTTTACTTTGTTTACTTCTTTAAAGTTCTAATTTCTAATTGGGAACAACGATGGAGATAAATGGTTCTTTTGTTTTTTCTAGATTTATGTAGTTTATTGCGAGTTTTAATAGCTTTTTCTGCGGTTTTATGTTCTGTTTTAACAAAAAAAAATTTCCTTCCATTATGTTAAACTTTGGGCCGAGAAAGTTTGGAAAACTAATTGTCTAGATGTTCGATCATTGGATAACAGATTCTATATTTTTAAGATGAAAGACAATGAGAGCATGGACAATTTGTTGAAATTGGGATCTCATTTCTTGGGCAGAAAATTTATTGTTTTGCAAAAATGGGTTCGTGGAATGGAGTTCAAGAAACAAGTATTCTCTAGGTTGCCTACATGGGTAAATTATTTTAATGTTCCTCTTGATATGTGGACAAGTGAGGGAGTTAGTTTTATTTTGAGTTGTATCAGGACACCTTTGTACATGGATAAATATACTATGGATAGGAGTCGTTTGGTGTATGCTCGAGTTTGTGTTGATATTCAAGCGGGATATAAAGTTCCAAAGAAATTTAAATTGAAACTTGGTTATGGGACTTCGACTGAAATTTGGATTAAGATCCCGTGGATTCGGCCGTGCAAGTTCTGCTTGCCCCAATCATCATCATCCTTCTCGGTCCAAATCCTTTCATAAGACTAATGGCCAACATGATCGGCCCTGTACTCGACAAACGGACGAAGTGGGTAGAAGGAAGAAAGAAGATAAGAAGTGGGCTTGTTCAAATGTTTGGGTTGAAGTCAAGATAAAGAAAGTTAATATAATTGACTCAAACAAGGACAAAGATTTTGATCTCGATCCCTCTATCTCCTCTACAACCACGGATGTTCAAGCGAAAGTTGGTGCTCGTACACCATTGCAAAATGACGACAAAAAGGGATTAGTGGAAAAACTAAAGGAGATGAACGAGGCTCAGTCTAAGGGTGGGATTCCCATGGGCAACATGTATGAATGCTGGCCTTGTGATGACTTAGGATCAAAAGAAGGCCTCTTTTTGGCCATAGCCTAGCCTCTTGTGGTTTAACGAACTATTTATTTATTGTAGTTAGGCTAGTTGAGATTTAAATGGAGATGACTTAATGTTTACATGGCATCTAATTATTATACTTGCTTCATGTTGAGTCTCTCCTAAAATATGTATTGGTAGTATTTAAAGCTCTAATTTGAATTTCTATGGGTTAGGGCTTTGTACACCTCCATTGCGACCTATGGGTTATGAGTTCATTTCGTTGGATATATCCTTTCTGGACACATGGGTAAGGTTGCGTATATCAAACCCTCCCAGACCCCGCAATGTGGGAGCTTAATGCGTTGGACCATCCATATTCATATATAGGCTAGTTGAGATTTAAGCTCCTCATAGGGCGAGTAGTTATGTTTGGGTCCTAATTGTATCTCGGGTTCAACCCGTGAACATGTATTTTTTGGTTTAATAATATATTTATTTATCTTCCAAAAAAAAAAACTTAATATATGTACAAATCAACTTGTGCCCAGATTATCAAAAAGGAAAATTTTAAATTGGTAGAAAATCTATTATCAGTCTGGTTGATTTTGTTTGAATTTGGCAGACACTGCACAAAGTTCAGTCGAAGTTTTTTTATGCTAATTTGATTTTTTTTGTTCTTTGAAAGTGGAAATTTGAGCTTCTTAGGGAAGAAAGGAATGTGATTCGTCTTGACTTTAGGAAATTACAGTTGGTGCTGCATAGTGAATAATGGTAAACGATTTGTATCTTAACTCATCTTTTAAGCTTTATCTTCTTTGTCAGACTCATAGGTAAAGCCCCGGAGAAAAAAATATATAAATTTGGCAAATAAGGATCATATGCTTTTTCTATATGAAGCCCTTGATGAAGGTGTAAACCCTGTTTTCTGGTGTTTGATTTGTTGCACTCTTATAAAGTCATAATGAGCTTCTCCGCTCATGCCAATGTTTTGCATTTTCATCTGAATTCCTTCTCGTAATGTTGGTTTTGTGTATTTTCGAATGAGTTGCAATTTTGACCGAAATGAGTAGCAAATAAGAATATAACGTTAGCTTGATTTTTTGGCTCTTGTTTCTGATTGTGTTGCTATATGTTGAATATGCAGTGCAAGGTGTGTATGCAGACATTCATATGCACCACTTCAGAAGTGAAGTGCAGGGAACACGCTGAAGCCAAACACCCTAAATCCGATGTTTATGCTTGCTTTCCGCATCTCAAGAAGTGATGAGATGAGGAAATTGGGAGCTTGTATTGATGAGTTTCAACTTGATTTGTCTATTCCATTGATTTGATGAAAGTTGAAAGCTTTTCAGCTGTGGTTGTTTCTATGTTGTAGACTAATAATGTGACTTGTGTGGTATGAATATGTATGAAAAAGTTGTCTATAATAAGTGAAGTCATGCAGTAAATGAAGTGTTAAATGATTACTTACATAATATGCTTCCACATTACAACAATTTCGTCCCCCTTATTGATTCAAATGACTAAATACGTATTTAAAACATAATAATTTGACTATACAAGCCCAGCAAAACTTGCATTGACTACTTGAATTTGAAGTGTAAACAGGTGAAGCAGATGAGCATTTTGTTCTGTTACCAAACCAGATAAAAATTGCTTTGGTAAACGTAATAGAAGATTTGATCACGGAAAATTGTATGTGCAGAGTTATGACCTTGATCATTCAGCTACATCATCATCACTAGATTTTTCATAAAAGCGATATGATAGTTACCATTTCGATGTCTAAGGTACCCTTTCAAGCACAACTTTAGTCTGTGGCACTATTTGGCTTCTCATGGATTTTCTGCTCAACCTTTTACAGACAAACAAGAAAAATTACAGACAGAAACAGCTAAAGATTAAAAGGAAATGCTGTCACTTCAGAAAACAATCTATTCTTGTTATCTGATGCAAAGGGGAAAAAATTAGATTTCCAACTTTGTGTTTCTGGTGTGCTTGCTCAGCCATTTGTTGCCATTGATTGATTGCAGATCAATCAAATATGATAGCGGTTCAAATCAAGTTCTGAAGAAGTTAGGGTTTCGGCCACTTGCAAAAATAGAGATCTGGGTCTGTTAACAGAGGATCGAGTTTGTTTAATTGAGTAATTGATCAAATAAAGATCAACAAAAAAATTAGGGTAACTAAATTTAGGTTTTAGGCTAAGGAAGAGTGCTTGGATACCATGTAATTAGAGTGAATAATATGCTCGAGTAATTGTGAATACCTGTGCACACGTGCAATGCATGTGCTTGTTACTAGTTGAGTTAAAATTCTAGCAACACAAGAAATCAAGGTTAAATTAACTAAAAGCAAAGTACAATAGCTTTCGTATCTTTAGATACATATTGATCTTGACTCTTTGCTGATTTAGTTAAAATTTTAGCAAAACAAGAAATCAAAGTTAAATCAGCAAATCAACAAATTAGAATAGCTTTCGTATCTTTACATACAATTTGTAGACCATAACTTTCGTATCTTTACATAAAATTTGATCTTGGCTCTTTGCTGATTTAGTTACAATTCTAGCAAAACAAGAAATCAAAGTTTAGTAAGCTCAAGGAAATTATAATAGCTTTCTTATCTTTCTTTACACACAACTTAATCTTGGATCTTTAGTGAGTTGGTTACAATTCTAGCTAAATATGAAATCAAAGTAAAGTGAGAAGCTAAAAAATTTACAGTGGCTTTCTTATCATTACATACAACTTGATCTTGACCCTTGGCTAATTTGGTTTATTCTAGTAAAATGAGAAATCAAAGTGAAGTAACCTAAACCTTTCAACCGTAGTAGCTTTCACATCTTTACATACAACTCCGGATCTTGGCTCTTTACTGATGTGGTTTAGTTGTAACAATTTTATGTGCATTCTCTTATTTAAACTTTCTAAGTTTCAACCATAGATTGTAAGATCTAAGCTATTCGCTTCTTAATTTCTCTTCTCTGAAAGCTTAAAAACATGACAAAATCCTGCAGAACACTCTTGGTGACAGTGGCACTTGTTCACTCAATAGTAGCCTTCAATGGATTAGTTGTTGCCAACAAAAGCTAGACATCAAACCCAAGAATTACATAGTCCATGCGGACAAGTCTGCTATGCCCACCAGTTTCTATGACCACACCCAATGGTATGACTCTATTCCAAACGCAGTCTCCGATCCTGCTAACATGCTATATCCGTAAAATGAAGTCATGCACAGTTTTTCAGTGAGGCTAACACCTCAGGAGGCAAAGTCACTGGAAGGAAGGACGATCCGAGGTTCTTTCAGTCCAAGAGGAAGAACATTACCACCTTTCCAGTTACTCCGCACAGGGCCTAACCCGGTGTTGTCAAAGCTGTGGGACTCTGGCCAGATTCCCACGCCTAACAGTCCGAGGATAATATCGTTCTCTGCACTGGGATGGGGGAGAGTTCCTGATTTCCTAGCATTCTCTAGGATCAAGTTGTATGTAAAGACAGGAATGCTACTTTAATTTGTTTGGTTTCTTACTCTACTTTGATTTCTTGTTTTGTTAGAATTGTAACCAAATTTGCAAAGAGCCAAGATCAAATTTTATGTAAAGATGCGAAAGTTATTGTATAAAATTGTATGTAAAGATACGAATGCTATTATAATTTGTTCATTTGCTGATTAAACTTTGATTTCTTGTTTTGCTAAGATTTTAACTAAATCAACAGAGTCAAGATCCATTTGTATGTAAAGATACGAAAGCTATTGTAATTTACTTATAGCTAATTTAATTTTGATTTCTTGTTTTGCTAGAATTTTAACTGAATCAGTAAAGAGCAATATCAAGCTGTATGTAAAGATACGAAAGCCATTGTAATTTGCTTAGCTTACTAACTTTGATATCAAGTTGTATGTAAATAAACGGTTTGATACAATTTGTCTTAAAACTCAGTTCGGAACCCTGGCAATGCATCGGACAAAGGTGAGTAATATTGGTGTTCAAAGAAATGGTTTGTAAACTCTGTGTCACAACTTTGTATTACACATTCTTATCGTATATATTTATTTTCCTTATGTTTTTGGGATTAAAAACATCCCAAAATGTAAATGAAGGAAAGAAATTACCAAATTCTGGAAGAGTGATGAGAATCCGAAATTATTATTAATGTTCCCTTTGAGGTAATAGAAGTACAGTTCTTGCAACAATTAGAGTCCTATGCTTTATATACTGATTAATGACAATCCATAGACTTGTATATCATGCAAATACAAATCTTCTCATCTATAAAAAAGTTATCCACTTCAGCTATGTTTGCTCTAATCGCAATATTTGTCCGTACAATTACTTTATAGTGTTTGCATGTTCATTTGCATTACTCATAGTGTTTGCATGTTCGTTTAACGATGCTCTTTTTAGAGGTGCTTAAGTAAGTGAATATCACCTTGGTTGAGGTGGCATGGAAACAAGGGACCCGAGTGGTTTCTTTTGACCGGTAGAAGGCTTTCTTGGAGGAGGCTCTGCATCGTTACCAGATCCTCCTGAAAATATCACATGCGGTATCTGGGAATTTAACTGACAAAACACAGATGAAACAAAATTAACTATCAGCAACAAAAGGAGGATGTTTCACAATTGAGCCTATTATCCATACCCTATCCAAAAGAAAGCATTTACATAAGAAAATTTTCGGAACTCATCAAAAAATGAGATGAAGTTTACAACAGGAGATACACGACCTCAGCTGTGATAGAATGCGGAACTGGACTTGAAAGAATTGCACTAACTGAAGATGAGAACCCCATCCTCGAAGACCGCATCTCTGTAGCTTTTCTCTTAACAGCTACCGGATTGGCATTCCCATGTTCATCGAGTAATTCAGCAAAAAAAGACAACTCTTGACGAGAGGATAAATGTGATTTGATTTGTTGGTCTGTCCCCAAATCAAGGGCTTCTTGCTCAACATACGTCACTGATGATGAATTCAGATTGTTTCTCGTCAGTTCCATTAGAGATTTCATGGACTGCTTTGATGCTCCTAACTGAGCTCCATCGATGCTTTGAGGACCAGGGCCCTGCCTCGTATGTGTATCAAGGGCCTGATGTCTAAGTGACGATGTGACAGATATTAAAGTGTTGTCGCTGTCAGATATTAAAGTGTTGTCGCTGTTGCTTGCTAAGTCCTTGAATGGAGGGCAATGAAGAATGTTCCCTTTCTTGTTTCATGTTGATTTGCCTTAAAACAACTGTTGTGGCAGCAATATATCAGTACCCAACATGTTCTTGCATGAATTCCTTCCCCGTGATATAGCGCTAATGGTCATCAAAATATGTAACCACGTAACATTGGCTTTGACGTGAGGTATAAGAACTATAGTAAATTAGTAACGAACCCCTCATTAAACTACAACCAGATATCGTCGCAAGAAAAGCTTACAATGCATCATGTTTTAACTGTTATCCTCGTTTCACTACCCTATAAAGTGTATAATACATGAATACGAAAATAGATAAATTCTCAACTATCTAAGCAACAAGACATTCAAGCCGAAAACAAGAAATTCAAAAATATCATGCTTTAGATTGCATGATATTGCAAGACTTATGTAAGATTATAAGAAATTCATACCACAATCCAAATCAGAGGGCTGTGATGCGGACTTAAAGTCACCTATTTCCATGTTCAATGCAGCCGCGTGCACATCTACATCAGCTCCCCAGTGCGTTGTTTCTTCCTGCGAAACAGTAATCAAATCCTAACTCTTATATATATATATATACTGAACAATAATAGTGGACAAGAATGCACAATTTGTTGCCCCTTTAGTCCTATGTAAAAAGATAAATTGTAAGCAATCATTCAAATATTAATACTGTCACTTTTTCCATGGAAATCAATAAGAATATCAATAATGTCTTGTAACATAAAGGGTTTTTCCTTTTCTTAATGGCATTATCAGCTGAGAAAATGAATAGGCAATGAACAGTTTTAACTTCCAAGCACCATAATAGCATACGGGAAAACAAGAGTGTTATGTATTTCAAAAATTCGGTATAATATATATTTTATTCTATGAAATTTTTAAAAGCAAACTATTTTCTTATTTAAAAAAAAAATCACGGTAGTTCTCAACAAAAAATGGTTCAAAAACGTGAATCATGCTTGTATTTTTTGGGATACATATAAAGTATGAGTATTCTTGATACCTACAAGGGAAAAGATTAATCCTTTTTAATTATATATATATATATATATATATATAGTAATTAAAATAAAATAGATGTGGTATTTACTAACTATTCCTCCAACCAATCTTGCTCAAAATCCCTTTCTCTACAATGGGGAAATTATAGAAACACCCGTATTGTTTGATTTTTTATCAATTTTATTCAGACATTAAGCCATCGAAAATGGCCTTTTGTTATATTTTGGACCTGGATAAAAGAAAATGCATGTAGTTTATTCTACAATGGGGTGAATTATTTAGTAAATATCAATTTCTAAATCATACTTTATATATTTGAGTAAAATAATAATTTTAATTATTTAATAATCATTTCAACCATTACCTTATTAATCAATTAAATAACTGACTTCGTTATTTTATCAGTAATTAAGTTACACGATTTGTGCCTTGTCATTGTAATATTATCTTCATGGTCACCTTCGAAGATGCACATACACAAAAATATATATATGATCATGTGATAAGTAGTATGTTTCACAAATTTATATCATCTGATAAATAGACGATCGAGCAGTACTATTTATTTGGTTGTACAGAAAGCAAAGTCAAATATTTTCTAGGTGTCTAGGCCGATCTCTGGAGCAGAGTCGCCTCCATCGCAAATTGCTCTTCTTTTTTTTTTTTTCCCAACTTCATAATATATTTTATTTAATAAGGAATATGGGTAGCATTAAAATGTTATAATTGATATTGCAAAGACCAACTTATTAGTCTTTTTACTCCTCTCATTCTCTTAAAATGGGTTCATGTAATGACGTGATCTTGTTCCAATGCAACTCAAAAAGAGTATACTTCAAAAAAATAATAATAACAATAAAAAAAAATCATCTCAAGGCAAATTTGTCACTTTAATCATTTTTTTTTTTCTATTATCTTGATAATGGGATTACCACATCATTGAAGATATTTAAACACACACACACACACACAAAGTTTAGGGTTTTATCAAATCTAGTCCTTGATTTTCTTGAAAGTGACGATCCAAGGCTGATATCCATATGGCGACACAAAAGTCACCGTTTCATACTTGTTGTCCTTGTCAGTGTGGGCGCTACCTTCCTTGGCGGCAATGACAAGCCGATAAAAGATTTGTGAATTCCTCTCGCCCCTTAAGAGCTTGTCGTACACTAAGTTGGCTTGGACCGCCTTATTGTATATGGTTATTATGGTTCGCACTAATAATTGCAAAGGTGGGTCATTTAAGTCCTTGAGGAGTTGCCAATCGTCACCTCGGGGAGATGGCGACTCTGGGCTAGCTTTTGTGGTGGTGAACAGCAATAATGTTACGGTAATGGGGAGAAGGGCGAGGGGAAGAGATTTGAGAGTAGACATTGTTGTCGAATACTATATGCAATGAGAAAGTGGGAGTCGAACTTGTTGATTTATAGATGTGCTGTGCGAGGGAAAAAAAAATTGCTTACGAATATAATTTGTTAATTCACTCATGTAAACCATTTATTGAGTGATTAGAATTTTCTAAGCTCACTAAGATATCCACACTATAAATTTAACGTGCTACGTTTGACCCTCTAATTTACTATGGAAAATGTATCAGAAATAAATCATGATTGACCAAATCCCCAAAAACTGCTTTAGAAAAGCAAAGATAGAATGAATTTCCCATGATAATCATTGATTCGGTGAAATTTTAAATAATTTAGAATTTAATTTCTATTCACCGTTAGTATAGAGATTACACACGTAATCTGCCTTGAATGAAATATATGTGCCAATTTTTGCATATGGATACCACTACAAATGCACATATGTTATTCATTTAAACCTGCTAGTATATGAAAATTCATATACCGTAGATAAATTAAAAATAATTTCAATAATTTAATAATAATTAAAGTTTTCTGAAATCATCAAGATATTCATTTTTAAGAACTGTATGCAATAACTTTATTCATGATACTATTATTGATCTGGTCAAAGCCAATTAGATTGGGTCACCACTCACCAACACCATTTAATGACTAATTAAGACTTCGCTAACTGATTCTCAATGTTAATTTAACATGTTTTTTTGGTGCTGTTTTCTCCAGGAGTAATTGTATCAGAACTAAATTAAATTTGATAGCACAAATCTCTTTCCACCTAGTATTAATCAAGAAGAATGTCCACAATATTCTTTTTAGGTCCGGCTTTAGAAATATATAATATTGGGCACAAATTTGATAATTGGGTATGGGTTGGCTTGGATGAATTGGACCAATAATATGACACTTGTATTATTTAGTATTTACAATACATTATTTTATTTTATTCTTTGATCATCACCGTTACCACCATTCAAGAGGCCAGACTTAACCTAGTAAGACTAAGCTATTGGTTCAAAATCAACCTCGTAATTAGGAAAATATGATTTCGATTCCCCTTTTCCACTCTATATATGCAAACAGATGTACCCAAAAAAAAATAAAAGTCAAGTCTTTAATATTTCAATAAATTGAAAACGGCTAAATAAAATTAAAATAAAACGTTACATGAAATTATTAACTTGAATTTTTAAACATCGCCAATTCCTGTCTGACGTAATTTGCTCGTCTACCTCTGTAGTACAAATTTTTTCATGTCATTTTATCTAATTGCCAAATTATTTGATTGACAAAGTAATGAAGTTAAAAATGAATTTTCATCTAATTATCTACTAAATTAAATCACTAATTGTTTTCATATACTTCAGGTCGATAATTAGTGAAGATTTTTTTTTTTTTTTTTTTGGTGAAGTATAAACATGTTAAATTCTAGCTCATATCAACTTGGCAAGCATAAACTGTAGTTTTACCAGAAATGTTCACGATCATTCAAAATTTGCTTCAATTTGTTTTAAGTTTGTAAAAAGCTAAGATTAGTTGTAACTTTGAAGTCTTAACTCTAGATTGGTAATTAAAGCATTTTGCATGTTACGATTGGCAATTACTTCGTTAAATATATTTTCTATCAATATCTTTAGTCGTACCTGTATTTGTTTTCTAATTCAACATTTACAAAAATATTAAATCAAACAATATCCAAACTCTATACCCAAACTGAAAACAAAGTCTAAGATCAAGAAATCCCTTTTTGACATGTGAATGATATAAACATTATTTTTAATTTTTTGAGACCCAAATGAGAGGGAAAAAAAGAGTACATCCTTGTTGATGTTGATTATCGGTCCCTTATCGAGATCCCTTTGAGTGTAGTTTGTACTTGGCCTTGCTTGATTTATCGGTTGAATAGTCCCGTTCAAGTTCCTCATGGGCATGCATGAACTGGTTGGCCGTTTGTCCTTGGAGCTGAACTTGGACCACATCTGGTTTCGTTGGCTGTGTTACTGATCGGTTAGCTGATGATATTGAGAAGAATGAACGTCGCTTACGATGAGTTGTTTGCTTGTCGTCGTCCGCTGGAATGAATGGCGGTAGACCTGTATCCGCGGATGTCCCATTTTTCTCTTTCTGAAAAATGTAATTGAATTGTTAGATTATTTCGATGCATATATTTGATGTCTACGATTTCGAATACGTGACAAGTTAACCTCAATCTTGACATTGAGGTAAGTAGTCAATTTTGACCAACAAAATGTAGGAACTTATTTAGTTGTTGATATGTTTATAACAAGTAAACATTTAAAATATAGGAAAACTAAATCCAGAGTTTAGCTTTACCAAAGTAATCACAGTTAACACAGTTCAGTGGTACTTTGTTGGGCTCCAATCCTATGTTTGGGCACTTAAAGTAGTATGTTGAGTAAAGACAACACTAATTTAGGAAATAGTTATTCACATGTGCTTTCAATAATAGATTTCTTGGATTTTCTTTTGTTCATATGATTAAATAATGATTCTAATAGTATCTATTTCTGGTACTAATTTGAAACTCCCAAATACCTGCATAAGCATGAATCTAAACTCTCTCTGTGTACCAATTATCCTGAGTATTAAGGTAAATTTATCAGCCCAATAACAGTGCTCATATTTTCCGTCTCTACCAAATGTTCCAAAATGCATCACTAAACCCTCAAAACGTATTTGTTCGAAATGATTTTAGTACATACCAAAATGTTACCGACTTCTCTAAAATGATAACTATTAATACTCAAATTTCGATGAAAAACTGTCGCAGTAGGGTTGATAGATAACATCGTTGAAATAAAAAAGTGAAATAACCAAAGAGAAATAAGTTGTTGGGAATTTTTTAACTGCGTACTTTTGTCCAAATATCCTAGGGTTGTTAATGTACTTTAATAACTCTGTAAATTCTGACACCACGATGATCATAAACAGTGGGTGACTACAAGACGAGTCGAGTTATGTACAAAAATATACTTGTTTGCAACACAAGTGGAAGCGAAGTCGAGCAATCGTTGAGCAGAGCACGAGCTTCTTGCAAGTAGCTTACTCGAGGCCACACTAGGTAAATAGAATATACTTAAAATTGAAAATATCTCAAAAGGAAAATAAATATTAGGGTACCTTGTTATTAATCTTCCCACGTTGACCAGTCAAGTAATCAAGAACTTGGAAAATAGCAGTTTGGCCCAAGTCTGTCCAATTATTCCAGTAGTAAATAGCCAAAGCCCAAGTTCTAGCCCTTAGCTCTTGAAAATTCTGGTCTATATGCGGTTCATGTCGTACCACCAATGGCCTCAGGAATGTATGGTACACATACCTCGTCCCCTAGTTAAACAACCAAATAAATTTCCATAATTCTATATAAAGAAAAGGAAACAGCAAAGAATAATAATAATAATAAAATAAAAAAAAAGTTGTAGCATTTTATCCACTTCGTAATTTTATTACATGAAAATGTTGAATTGAAAAAATAGTACTAATTTAGTAACAAAAGAATGGACAAAAAAAATCAATTAATGGCAGTACGTGTACATCTAAGTTTACAACTCCTCTAGAGGGAATTTCTTCTCTTAGGAAAGAGAGTACAAAAATACTATCAAGTGGACAAAGGTATGGCTTTTTTAAAACTTTTCGGATTGAATTCGTCCTATACACAAAATTTTTGGACCTTCAGTGTTCCAATTGGAACTAAGAGTATTCCCAATAGTTTCTCCTTACAGAGTATCTAAACTACAGACAAAATAGGTCTTATTTATATTTTACAAAATCTATATTTCTTATCTTCTTTATATATTTAAATAATTAATATTAAATTTTTAGATGTAAAAAACTATTTTAGAGATTTTCTATTGTATGTAACCATTAATATCAAAAAAATGACATTCCCTGTTACCAAAACTAAGGTAAAGAATGGTTTTCAGAGAATCCCATTTGAATGCTCTAAGAGGACCAAATAAAATATTTATTCGAATGGGAACCAATAGTGCAATTTAACCAAATTCAACCTTTTAAGGTAAACATTCTAGAGGTCTTATTAGACTTGGTCATAATGAAAGTCAAGTCATTGTAAATAAATTCAAACTAGGGAGTACATAAATTCATAGGAAAGAAAATCACAATAGTTGCTAACCAATGCCTTGTCTTTTACGCCAATAAAGTCTCTAGTTTCAAACGACCTCCTTTAGATTTGGTCAAAATTAAAGACTTTTATTTATTTATTTTTTTTTTTTTGGTGGACGATTAATTAGTTAAGACTTCTTTTGAATTACTAATTTTATCTCTTTTCCTTATGTTCGTTGACTTTCGAATTCCTAAACTCTAAAATTTTGAAAACCAAATACGAGTTTTGTAATTCAATTTTAACGATTTGAATCCCTAGTAAAAAATTTATGGTGCGGCCGGATATGGTGTTGCATTTTTGTAAAATTAAAAAATAGCTACACCAACAAAAAATTGTACTCATGGGAACTTGGGAACATATATCATCACATTTGGTTCATTTTTAATTTTGTTTTTTGCTGTGTTTGTATTTTCTGTAACACGTGGCCAAATCATATTTACCCATTAAGTGCTTTTCTCATGAGCTCGTCACACATGAACTGATTTTTAGCAATGAGAGAAAATTTCATTATCTAATCCCTCTGTCATGCTTTTTCACATCATTTCCTGTCAAATTTATTCTCTCTATCGTTCGTTGCTTTCTTTCTCTCTTTCATTCCTTAATTTCCATTTTAAATGTCTTTGTGAGATTGTTGTCAATCACTTTTACAAAATAAATGATGCCTTAAATTTTTTTTTTTCAACTTAACCCTATTAACTACTCCCTGCATGATTATTTTTAGTATTTTAATAAAGGAAATATTAGTAAAATAATATTATTTTCTCTAAGGTTAAATGTTGGTGATGATCTATTTAATTAACATGCCAAAATATTAAAGGATACTTTAAAAAATTGGAGGGAGTACCTATCTAATACTACCTCGTATACAAATTATTACATAGTACATTTTTTTAGAAATCTTTTGATTATACTAATTTAATATTTAAATGTAACAAAACATCAAATTTACATTTTTTAATATAAAATGATGATAAATTTGACTTTTTTTAATATTAAAATATCAAATTGTTACATTTTAAAGTTTTCTAAAAAAATGTGTAGTGAAATAATATGCGAACAAAGGGAGTAAAATAAAAGTAATAGTAAGACATATTAGTAAAATTTTAAAACATTATTAAAGAAAAAAATTGTAAAAAAAATAATTAGAGATAAAGGATAGAATTGGAAAGTAAATCGATAGGGAAGAGAAACGAAAAATCATAATTTGTGATGGTCTGTTCATGCATTAAATGGATTCATTTGATAGGTTCTCATAATAACAGGACACAAATAGGAGTTTAGTATTTTAATTTGGAGTGAGATTTTATACATTCTTATATATAGTAATTTTCTTATAATGTTATATATTTGCTGATACTTAGGCGAGAGAGTAATTTTTTATTATAATATTAATTTCTCTTCCCTATGTGTTACTGCTCTCTTTACTATATGTCAGCAAATATATAAAATCTGAATCCACTTAATTTTAACAGTCCCACCCCCTAGCAAAAAATTATGGGCCAGCCACTTAATATCGTCTTGCCTTTTTGTAAAATAAAAGATTAAATAGACCAAGAAAAAATTAATCCTCGTAGGATCTAAATTAAAATCAAATACAAATAGCAAGGACGAAATAATGTAATTAATCCTCGGAAACATATATCATCATATTGTTAGCATACCTTTGCTTGTGGGTACCACAAGTAGAGAAAGAGTGCAAGCTTCATCTCATTATACATTGGCAACCTTCAACATCATTAAAAATCATTACTTTATTAACTTTTACACCCAAAAAACAATGATAAATAATTACTACTTGAAAATTATGGGAGCTCTATATTTACCATGAAACAAATACGTCCCCAAATCTCTCCAATACTGTCAGAATTGCAACTATAATCCTGAAAAAATAATAATAATAAAAATAATTATAACAAAGGAAAAAGACAACTAACTAATGGATCTAAAAGTTTGTTAGCCTGTCTTGTTTGTTTTAGCTTTACTTTTTTGTATTTCCTACTATTGTTTCTTTTACTACTTTTTTCTGTTCCATGCTTTTAATAAGTATATAAATGATAACACTAGAAACAAAGTTAAGCATGAATTTGAGGGTTGTTGTACAACTGTGGTGGTCGCCAACAGTGCCATGACATATCCTTTTATAAAAGCTAAATCTTTTTATTTGTTAATATTGTTATTGTTAATAAAAATTTAATATAAGAATGTAGATATAGATCCAAGTTCATTGGGAACAACTCAAAGCTTAATTATCTGGACAGGTCATCTTTAGGCCCAAATAAAATAATTGTATCGGCTTAGGAATCAATTAGGTAACCAAACTACAATGGTCATTTGAAGAAGAACAAGAATATATTAATTTTTGTAATAGTAATTGACTGATTTATCCCCATTCGAAATCATAGCTAAGACTTTCATTGTGGTAGTGCCCACTTGAAATATAATACAATTAAAAATAATATTAAATTTATCCAAAATTTCTATTCAATTTTCTTCCCAGATGACGTAAAAACAATATTAAATTTATCCAAAATTTCTATTCAATTCCCTTCTCATATGACGTGGCAAGAATAATCTTAACTTAGTCATTAGTACAATCATCTAGATTCTTCTTGTTATACCAATGGATAGGAGAATATTTTTATTTTTTGTAACTAGCATTCATCTACAATTAAACTCTACCGGATAAAAAGGAATAATTACACACTAACGGTATTCCATAGTTGCATTTAAATTTGTGTTTGGTCACTTCAGTTTCAATTGATACATTACTAGTCCTTATGTTTGAACAAGTGAATAAGTAATCCTAATTCCTAATTGTGGAAATGAAGTCATTTTAAATAATGAAGCCATACGAAGTAACCAGTATGTGATTACTTAGTTACTATAAATTAGTCTTTTTTATGACCTATATGTTGTCTAGTTTGAGCACTTTAGGAATTTTTTTTAATATGAAAAGCTATATAGATTGGACCAACATATGTAATTTCTCTTTTTTTCACTGTTTCAAAACGTAAGGACCATTTACAACTACAATTGAAACTATACGGACCAAGTAGAATCCCGATTAAAACCATTGGACCGCTAGTGTAATATACCCGAATAAACAGGAATATCATAAATAACAGACCCTAGAATTGAGAAAGTTTCAAAATCTAATCACATGGCCCTCAATTTGATGACTATAGCATAAAACTTTGAAAAAAGGGAACTCTCCGACGATCCGATGGGCAACTCCTGTCTAAAGCATCAGGACTATTAATTTTAAATTCAAAGTTTAGATTAATTAAATTTTTTCAAATTTAAATTTTGTGCGAGATACTAACGAGAAATTGATAGGCAATTCCATCTATTTGCAAAACTTTTAATTATCCTTCACAGATTTGAGATAGTAATCATTATGTGCAAACCAAATAATTCTATTCTAACCATATGCACTATTCCGAAAAATAATTCAAACTTAATAACTAATTTAAAAAGTTTTTGCAAAATGAAAAAAGAATTAAAAATATTAAACCCACAAAATAGTAGGCCAACCAATCAGAACCAAATCCTATGTATTATATTTATCATTATTTGAACGAGTAGTTGGCTGAGTCACCAACAATGACTAAATACTATTCAATTCAAATGATTATCAAAAATGTTATTGGCTCCAATTAAACTAAACAACTTCAACAAGTTAGTACTAACAAGGCCAATAAAATACTACAATTAATTTAATTCAAGTTGACTTAAAATAAAATAAAATAAAAATCTCACCAATATTGACACCAAAATCGAAGCTCATAAATTTCAACTTTGTTCCTCTCCACAGTTTTGAAACATTCAAATGCAGGGTATGCGTAACCAAGGACCATACTGCACATTTATAAAATTGATTAAAAAAAAATTTTAAATTTTTTACTGGGTTATTAATATTTAAATAAAGGTATGTGAAAAACTAGTTAAACAAATTCAAATATATACAAAAAATAAAAAAATAAAAAAGTGAAAAGAACTTACATAAGTCCCCTGGTGACGAACTCTCCCAGCATATTTCACCCTGTATCCAAATGCCGGTCTTCCAATTAATTTCTAAATAATCAAATAAATCACATCTTAAGTTAGAAATTACCAAATTTACATAAAAATAAACAACATAACAGAATTAAATTGAATAATGCTTTCAATAAATCAAAAAGAAAAATGAAAGAAATTCGAGAACTTTTGATCCTAATCAAAATATGTTTAAAATAAAAATAAAAAAAACGCTACAAGAAATGAATTTGAGTTACCTGTTTTTGATTTGGAGTGACAAGAAACGCCCGAAGAATTGAGAAAAGATGCAGAGAAGAAGTTTGTTATAGAGATTGGTTACGTATGTATATTTCGTATGTATATATCAATAACTTGAACAACTAAACGAGTGGTTTGGGGTTTGAATAA
>MKEJ01089675.1:0-24718 GCA_001753735.1 Embelia ribes
GAGGGTTGGGTTTGCTTCGAGTGGGGCTGCGGATGCAGAGATTTGGGTTAAGAAGGAGGAAGAGGGCGGGAGGAGATTTGGTGGCGGTAGTGTTGGAGCTTTTGATAGCCTTAGAGAGAGAAGAGGGGGTTTCGGTAATGGTGATTCCGACGATTGGGGGAAGAAGAAAGAGGAAGGTGGTGTAGGGATTGCTAGGCCTAAGCTTAATTTGCAACGAAGGACAGTTCCTGTGGGTGAGCAAAACGGTTTGGGTGCGGTGGTAGCTAAACCGAAGGGTTCAAACCCATTTGGCGAGGCTAGGCCGAGGGAGGAGGTTTTGGAGAAGGGTCAGGATTTGAAGGAGATTGATGAGAAGCTTGAGTTGTTGAAGGTTAACGAGGTTGAGGTGGCGCCCCCTGGAAAGAGGGGTTTTGGGAGTAGTGATTGGAGAGGGCCCTCACCGGATGTTCGAGCGGGGAGGAGCTGGAGGAAGCCTGATTCTGCCGATGTTCGCGCTCAAAGGTCGTAGCTTTGAGCTTTATTTTGGTTGTTAATACTATTGAATTGCTAATTTATACAGTCATTATTTACGAGTTTTAGTAATTGATGTCACTAGCGAAGTCATTTGTTGTGAGTTCATAGCTATTGCATTACGAGCCTGAGATTGTTTGTATGCGAGTTTGGAAGTTTTCTTGACTTGCATATTCTACCAATTCATCCTAGTTGTGCATTACTTATTTCCTCGGTCGAGGATCATTTGTTCTTTGATATTGTATTTGCTTTTCCGACATTCATGTTGATAAATAATTTTATCGTGTAGGGCATGAGAAGCTTGATTGTTGCATCTATTTTGATGTAAAGAAAGGTATTGGTAGTCAATAGACTTAAAACGGGTTATTAAAAGGTTTGCGTCATTTTTTATGCATATAATTGTTGCTTTTGTGGAGAAGTTCCGTTGTAGTTATTGTGGGATTGCCGGCCTAAGTTCTTCTTATTCTATTGATGCCACAGAATTATTTCTATGGTCAAATATTGTGTGCTAAAAAAGTCATGATTCATATCTAGTTTACTCATTTTGTGGCATCTCCTCTTGTCATTAGTTTTGTATACGACATTGTGCTATTTACCTTTGTCAATTCTTTCTCGACAGAGATTTTTGGGAAACAAGTTCAAATACCTTTGGATAGTTAATTGTCTGGGTCTGTTGAGGTGGGCCTGGATCCAATTATTGGGTTCATGCATACTTAGAAAACATCAGCTTTTGCAAAATTTATGTCTTAGATGCATTCAGCATATGTTGGACGCCGGATATTATCGCATAATCCTCACACATGTCAGACCTATGTTTAATTGTGCACCGTTTAATCTGTAAGTTTAATGAATGGAAGACCTGATGAACACTTGGAAGACTAATGCATTTGTTACATTAACTGTTGTGTCCCTATTAATTGACACAATTCTAAGCGAGGGATTCTAATAATGAAGTAAAAAGAATATATATACTAATCAGACGTCGTTGAGAATTGTGAGAGAGATTAACGTCATGGTCTTTAAAGGCTAATGGTTTCTCTTAGTTGAAGCTTGAATAAAAAGTGATTATAATGTTGATTTTTATTTATTGACCAAGAAAGCATATTACTTCTACCATGTTAAAATTACGAGGCAAAGTTGTTCTTAGTATTTCCAAAAAAAAAAAAAAAGGCTGATAATATACAATCTTTTTTTTGTGTCCATACCTTCCCAATTCCTGTGTATCTTTTGCAAAATGTGTGTTCACTATATCCATATTTTGTTTTAACTGTGACAAGTACAGGCCATACCTCCTATCATCTGTATTAGACGCTTACCATATTATCCCCTGGAATGGCAATTTCTATGATTAATTCTATTTGTTGAAATGGTGATCCATATTTTGGAGTGCATAATTGTATGTACATTTTACTCCCTATCTCGTACACCTTGGTGTCAAATGCATGCATGCTGTGAGTGTTTGAAGGTGATGCCATTTTTTTTAATATAGATAAATTGTGCTGTAACACAAATAGTTCATTAGTTACAAGTGAAATGTTTTCTGGGTTCGTCCTAAGATGAAGCATGTCTTTCTTTATCATGGTTTGTGAAAAAAGGGAGGTCAACTGTGGTCATATGATTCGTACCTTTATGTGTTCTGATAGAATAGGTTCTATGTGATGTTTGGAACAAGCTTGCAGTTGGATTTGTATGAGTGGATTCACACGATCTTCTTATGGGTGTATTGTTTATTGTCCTTGAATTTTTTTATACTTGCTTTATTGTGAATTGTTCTCATAGTAGTTAAGTTGCTACTTTGCTTTTATCAAAGTTATTTTAGTTTTGCAAGCCTTGTATGTCAAACTTTGAGTTTCGAGAAATTACAGTTTCTTAGTGTAATTTTCCAAGAAAAGACTATTGAATGTAGGAGGTTTTTGTTTTATCTTTTTCAGCTGATGTGGAAAAAACATGGTTCTTGTGTTTTTCTTTATTGTTCTGTTGTCCATCGGTAAGAGCTATACAAATACCGATCATGCCTAGATCTCTTCCTCTCTCTCTAATGTTATGCATGCTATTTCACGTATGTATGTATGTTTACCTATCACTTTGAATTTTCAACAGAACAGCTTTGCTTAGGCATTTTAGCGCATTTTCAGCGTATGTCAAATTATCTTTTCAAAGATCGGAAATTTGCTGCACTTATGTGAACTGTTATATTTGAATTTATGTTGTTTCAAGTCTCCTTTCCTTTTTTTGTCATGCTTGTTCTCTTTGGAACACACTTACCAACGTGGAACAAGTAATTGAATTCATTCCAAAAAACATGGAAAATTGCTTCTGGCCTGTTATTTGGCCTGTATAAAGGGATGTCGAGCTTTGATTGGAAAATTTTGGTACTTATCGTAGTGCTTCTTTTGCGCTTTTTAGTAGTTCCACACCTAGTTGAGTAGTAAGATGTTGCTTTATAGACCGGCATATGAGACCATTTTCGTGTTTGTTTCTTTTATTAATGTTATATGTACATGCTTTTGCTTTTGTCCATTTTCGTGTTTGCGGTAAGCAAGATGTTGGGGCAGAAAATAAAGAGAAGATGGATGTTGTGATACCTTTTGTTCGTTTTGGTGAAACTAATTGATTGTATTTGGCCTGCAGTGCTGATAAAGTTGAAAATGGTGTTGCTGAAGAAGCTCAAGACTTGCAAGAGTAATGTGAGAAAAGGTGGGAGTTTTGGGGAGTTCAAAGTGTTGTTTTGAAGAGTTGTCTATGATTTTGGAAGAGTTGTTTATGATTTTGGTAGAGGGTACCATTTTTGGTAGACTTTCAAGTTGCTGAATTGAATTATTTTATGCTTGCTTGAATCATCATAAACTAAAAGTGTGTGCTTGCACTTCCAATTTGTGCTGCTAGAACTATGAAATTTTGTTCTTCTTTATTGGTTCTTAATTATTGTTAAGGTGCACTTTATATAAACTCTTGAAACCAGACTTCTACAATAATCATTGTGGTCTTACTCTTGCCCAGGTGGACTCATGTTTTTCCCATTATGATTTTAATCATTGTACCATTATTTTGTTGTACTTTGATGGCCAAATTCTTATTGTACTTGCTTGCTTATGTTATTACATGATTAGTAGATAATTGCTTTAATCTAGATAGCTTCCTAGTGGTAGGTAGCCATCTTCAAGATTTGTCTTCTAATAATAAAAAGAGGGCAATCTTGAAGTTGTTTTCTTGATTTGTTTTTCATCAATTTATCAATCTATTATTGTAGTAATTACTATGTTATTTGAGGATATCATCTTGGAAGTCAAAAGCTTAGATAATCCGCCTATTGTATGAAGATATAGGCTGATTTTTAATTTTTTTTTTATTTGGTGACTTGGGTGTAATCAAGCTCAAATCAGTTGGCTGATTTATCCTTTCTCCCAACGAGGCCGACTATCATGAGCCAGAAAAGCCCCTGCCATCTGCTTATTATCCTCTTTGACCGAACTTATCTCAGAAGGATGCTGAGTTTATCCTTAAAACGCATTTAGTTACAAAACTCGCAAGCTCTTCCGCTAATGCTTATAAAGCCCAACTTCACAGCCACCATGCTGTCCCTTTTTCTCTAGTATGAACGTTCTGATTTTATCAATCAAAAACTTTCAAAGAAATTTTATGGCATTCTAACATCTGCCCGGAGCAAACGTTTTCTTTTCTCAAAGACGGCTGTTATTTGAGTATTGCCAATGCCATTTTGTTCCCGGAAATGAAGAGAACGCCGTGCAAATGAGCATCGACCTCGAGAAGAGTAAATATCTTGTTTAACTAAGTTGGGTACTACCACCTACCCTCGAGCAAAATCTTTCTCCCTAGCATTGTTTCTTATTGAAGCAATCAGATTAATTTTCATTCTGGTTCCTCTAAAATTTCACTTTGACCTTTTCTGGTTTTGATTCTCAAATGTGCGAGAAAGATCTGAAACAGAAACTAGTAAATAACAATGTTTATCCCTCTGTCAATAAATTGAAGGCACAATTTTTTTTTCGAGATGCTAAAAAATATTACCCACTTTCTATTTTGGTAGCTAGGTTAGTCATTGCAAAATTTACTCTTATCCTTCGTAATCATAAAGATAATAATAATAAAAAAAATTACTATGCTCAAATTATGTTTTTGGTATTTCATTCTATTATGAAGAGTTGTGTTCTGAGGATAGATGGAGTTTAATCTTTCTTGTGAGTACACGTCAAAATTTGAGGGGACCTCCTTCCACTGAATCACAAAATTTCCACAACTGTAATTATACCCTTTTGCCAAATTCATTAAATTGCTTGCAAGGTTGTGCATGAGTTGGTTCAGTTGAAACCAAAAAAATCGAACCAATCGAATTGCTTAGTTATAAAATCGAACTGACTAAAATTTATTTTCAAAATCGAACCGTTTCGAACCAAAAAAACAGATTTGGTTCGGTTCCAAACCGAAAACCGAATTACAAAGAAAATAATAAAAAAATTATTAGAATGTTTAAACCGATATATCTATCGTGATTCGTGATCATAATTCAAAATATATATATTTATTTTAAAAATAAAACTAATTCAACTGAATCGAACTAGTCAAGTTAATATGAAAACTAGAAATGAACCGATATAATCGAAAAATCGAAATTTTTAATTTTACAAAATCGAACTGAACCGAAAAAAAAAGAATTGAATCGAATGGATTCGGCTAGATTTGGTTTTTTTATTTAACCGGTATATGCTCACCCCTACTTTCAAGACTTCTGTCGCAACTGGCCCCGCCCCCCTCTTTGAGAAATCCAATATTCTTCTTTCCTTAGTCTCAATTTGCAACTCTCATAATATTCAGGTTGATCGTTTATTCATTTTATCCCTAAGAAAAATATGGGAAAGCTGTAACAAATTATTATTCACCAATCACCTTGTAAACCTCTTATAATATTTATCTCACATGCGCAACATATTTCGAAGCCTACCTTCTCCTTTCCCTAACTCGATGTAATGTCCCAGAAATTTCAAGAGCACCATTTTTAGGTCACTGAAGAGTTGAAGTCACAGTTTGTTGGAGTTTGGCAAAGTTGAAGTTCGGCAAATGTAGATAGTTTAGTTTGTCTTGAGATAATATTTAGCTGAAAGTTGTATTGTATTTTTCATGTACCAAAATTTTAATAAAATTCAGACTTATACTTTTTAGAAATGGATTAGCAATGGATAGTAATTATTGTCTTTTGTTTCCTATTTTTACTTTACTCACATCGTCTAGGTCACGGATTAAGGGGCGTGACACTCAACCTCCCGGCAAACCTGCTCGATTCCTATTATAATTTCTTGGCTTCTCCCACCCCCATGTTTTTTCAAGATTAACATTGATGTTGCTTGTTTTTCCTATGATTTAGCTTCAGGTGTTGGGACGCCTTCTGAGAACACTCTGGTGCTTTTATTTTAGGTTTTATGCATCCTTTAGGGACTTGCTCTCTAATTATGGTTGAACTTCAGGCCCTGAGATCTTATATACTACAAACAAATTGTTCTTTCACATGTTTTAATTGATACTGATTCAGCTTTATTATTACAGCTCTTATGCAAGTCCCAGGCCCATCCGTCCCTCCTCAACGCCATGCTTGATGACAGATGGCGGCTAGCCAAGGCATTCTCTTTTGTAGCACTGAATCAAGTCTATATGGAAGCAAATGCAGTAGCAAAGGTCATAGCAAAGGATGCTTCCCACTGTCGGGACAATTTTTATTTATAATGCATCATCCGTCTTTTTGTATGATTAGTTTTTCTTTGACCAAACAGGTAGTAGAATATGAGCCTGAAATTTTGTTACATTAAACGATTCGTCTAATATAATGAAGTATTTCGCTTTGTTCAAATATTGACAATGAAGTCATATATATCAACAATAGGGTCGTGCGAGGGACGCTCACGGTGGCTGAGCCACCTAACAAGGGTGTTGCCACATTTGCACTTTGTGATGCGGGGCATCATAAAGCACTGACTTAGTGGGATATTGATGGTCAATTTGTAAATGACCCGCCGATGATTTGTTTTAATTTTTTTCCCAACTAGTGGAAAGAAATTGAAATTGAATGACTTAAAAGGATATAAAGGTGGTATTTAGTAACTCTAATTCTATGATAAATGCATTATTCTAAAGTTGAAAAATGTCTCTAGCCTGTGTTTATATTTCTTGGCTAATCAAAATTCAAATTCCCTTTCATTTTATTTTTATTATTATTATTATTATTATTATTATTATTATTCCATACCCTTAATCTCCGAGAAATCATATATTCAAAATTTGACTTTAATCTTACCGATAAACTGAAAAAAGTGTTGATTCCATGTTGTCTAACAAAGAGTGCTGGACTTAAAAAAAAAAAAACAAAGCAATAATAATGGGAAGGATTTTAACATCTTTTTCATGTTTTTTTTCATTCTTTTCGGCCATCTTTTCTATCCACCAACCTTGGGACCACGAATAACACCAAGAGTGATAGTAATAGCATAAACTTTTTCCAAATTAATCACATGTTTCTTGGCCATATTGTTTAAACCCCAAATCCACATCACCACTACAAGCTAGCTCATTAACCTGATCACCTCTTTTTATCAATTGAAACCATCCCATCATATTAGTTAAGATTAGATGTGCGCCATTTTATTTGACATTTACCACAAACATTCACAAGTTCATTAGCAACACTGGTCATTTCTTTAGTTTTGAATATGTGATCATTCTAAATAATGAATAACAAACCACGTGACCCATTTGTAGTTCATTTAGGCATATATTAATTTTTTAATGATCGTTCACATTGCCATAGTCCTAAATTTGAGCATGTCAAGTTTATAATAATTATTAGAACAATCTATGAATGGTTATGTCACTTTTCTTAAAAATTAATGAATAGATCCATCACCTTTCAAAAAGTCAACGAGTATTAGTGTTTCATTTCAAACCAAGGGGCCAGATAGTTTTTCCCTAAAAATATGGGTACCTTCACTCAAACTATTGCCCTAATACAAACTACGGACAAAGGGCAGCGGAATGCCTTGAGATCCAACTGTCAGCTCGCCACTAATACATTTATCAATGTAATAGATGTATTGGCACCGAGCGTGGGCTACATTTTCGGCCAGCTGTTGCCTTAAGGAATCCGGGTCCTAAAAGGACTAAAGTTCCCTTAAGTTTATGTAGAATAGTTCCACATAACACATCTACAGTAGAAGAATAACAGTTTTCAAAGACTAAAGAGTTCAATCCATGTATGGTGAATCACAATTCTGAGGGATTCAACAATCAAAACTAAATCGGAAAGCAGCAGAAACATCAACATGCTTTCGCATCCTTATGTGGGTGCTAAAGTAAAAACAGCATGCCATAATAATGATCATTCACAAAATAAAGAGAACAAAATAAAAAATAAAGCAAAACCAACACAAAAATGTATGAAGTCACAACATTTATTCAAATAACCAGTTTAAATAAAAGTTTTGCCAGGTAAACAACCTGCAACAAGAGGATAATGCTTCTTAAATGCCCTCTTCAACAGGCAGCATGAGCAACCTCGATACCTAAATAGAAAAGCTGACTCGAAATATGACAACATGACGAAAAAACAAACTTTTCAAGTACCAAAACGAAAACAGACACTGTAAAGTTTTAGGGCAGTATAAAAAGTTTAACTATAACATAGAGAACTTATTTTATAATCGACAACATTGCACGAACCATAATACCTTTTAATTCAGCCAAGCAAAGTTGAACGGCGAGCCTACATTCTCATTTTCGATGCTGTCAAAGGCGGTCAACGAATATGCTTTGCACTGATCAAACTGCATAGACGGGACGACAGAGTGATTTATGGTCATGTTTGGTTGGCCAACATTGTTCTTCGCCATCACAGACCCAGGGACATGAAGACTATCATATATCTGCAATGATTGCTGAGCTGCCATTTGATCCGCAATATAGTTTTGGTCCCTATTGTTCAACCCCTTGTTCTGCTGAAGTTTTGTATCAAAGACAGAGAAGAGGTCCGTAATCGACTTCTGTCCCTCTGCAACCCCAGTCCCGGACCCACTAAAGGAGGATAAACCAAACCCATGGTTAAGTGGCGAAGGAGCCGACTTGGGTTGCACAGAGGGGGTGTTGAAGACAGTTGGTGCTTTCTCATTGTTATTTTGAAAGTTTGGAATTTCAAACCCTTGAGAGGAACTAGAATTCACTCGAAATGGACAAGTCATCTGGTGATTGTTCCTTACGATCCGGTCTAGAAAACCAACTTGCTGGTTACTAAAAGGGCATCGCGGGTACTCACATGTGTATATTGTTTGGCCCATCATCATGTTATGCTCATCCAATGGCTGTTTCCTCTTCTGTGCAAAATCCGAGCTGATTTTCACAATCTCACCCTTGATCGGACTCAAAGCGGGCCCCACAAGACAATCACTCCTCAAGTTGAATTTGCTGACATCACTTTCCTGGGGCTTAAAATCCTCCAAACCGGGATTCATTATATCGTCAGCACCTTCGACATCGTAGTCACTCGTGTTGCCGATAACATAGGATCCACTGCTGAATGCCGGAGGGGGACAACTGTCGGGGTAGAGCATCCGGATCACACCCTCCTCGTGATTGATGATAGCCATCCATGTGGCACTCTCCTTAGCAGTCATCTTATCTTGGAGGCCCTTGGACTGCATCACGAGCTTCCGGATCTTAGGAATATTGGGTGACATATGTTTGATCACAGCCGTTAAAACGCTAACTTTCCAAGCTTTCTTCAGATCATGAGGCTTTTTATAAGGTGGCGGGACCTGATCCTTCGGGAGGCCGAGCTGTGTCCACCACTCCTCCTTTCCTGTGGGCCACCATGGGGGCGGAATCCCCTTCTCCAACGGGAAACGCCTCTGTGGCGGATCACAGTGCTGCAATAAGCATGATAAGAGCGAGCCGAGAGTAGTGTCCTGGAGCTCTTGCAAGGTGTGGGGAGTGGGGCCCATGGATACGAAATCCTCATTTTTTCCCAGGACGGAATGCTCCGACTGGTACTTCGAGATGGCAGCGGGACCATTTCGGTCGAACCTTACTTTTTCTTTCCACCATGCACGGAGATTGTCCGAGGCTCCGCTCACGGGCTTCCCTTTCTCAGGGATGATCCCATAAACAAAACCTTGAGCTTTACAAACCTCCATCATCTTGAGCATGTACTTGAGTATACCATCTTGTGCCCGGGACATCTTTTTCCTGCGGACTTGCTCCTGGGATTGACGCTGCTTATCATTGTCGATGGCTCCTTCGTCTTTAGCTTTGTTTTGTTCTTTGAGCCGCTTCAGTCTCATTCGATCTCGCCACATCCTCCTCTCAAGCTCCACCACCTCCATCTCCTCATCACTAGAATCCTCCTCACTGATAGGCTTTTGCTTGGGTTCGATAGCTGATGTTGCAGCTACTCCCTCCAATAGGGGAGGATACGTAAAGTTGATGCTACCACCAAACCCTATCTCCTCGAAAAAACCCATTTTAGTCCGTGATCAAACCCACAACAACTCTACCACAGCTTCCTTCTACTTATAACCAAATTCTTAAAGAAGTCGACAATGCATAATGGGTTAAATAGTACCGACTCTGCCGATGAGTATGGTAGTTAAAAGTTAATGAACTGAAAATCCGACAAATCCGCCTGACCAATGTTGGCTCTGCACAATAAATACACAATTATTAGTTTAACAAATTTCAGTGACGTGTTGCTTAGCTGAAAAAAAAGCTAAATGAAGGATACTGCACGTGTGATAGGACAATGGCTTGCTAAACAAGTGCTAACTGCGCCAACCTCGTCGTGTCACTCTATAGTCACAGATGATCTCATTCCTCTTTCTAGAAGAAATGCATAATCAAGTACTAAAATAGAAAAGAAAAAAACAGAAGAAGAAATTTTGATAAAAGGAGACCAAATCATACACTAAATATCGAATTAAGGGCTTGTTTGGTAAGGGTTAAAAAGCCCAGCTTATTTGCGGGACCCACTTTTAAGCTTGGGTATGTTTGGATAGCTAGCTTATAAGCTAGCTTTCTTTGTTTTTTTGGCCCCTAGCTAGAGCTAGCTTTTTCCGCAATACCAAATAAGCCAGCTTATTAGATTTTAAGATGCAACCAAGCAAACCCTAAGTATATAGCAATTATCGGGTAGACTATAGTAGACCAGACTAATCAGCACGGATCGCCTATAAATATAATTAAAAGTTTTAATGAAACGTACTTATTACTAGTAGGAAATAATGCTCCAAATCTCGATTAGCTTAAGTCTACTGCCTACATGTTTGTTAGCCCAAGCCTACTAAGAATGACACATTAGCAGATATGAGAACGCTCAAGATTATCCAAGACTGACCCATCAGCCACAAAAAGAATAAACGAAAGGATAAAAAATTTAACAATACATACAATATTCAACGTACAAAGAGGCATATATAGCAACCTGTTCTATCACTGCGAAAATTGTCATGTAGTTTTATTATGGAGAAACCATCTCAATGTAACACTCAAGGAAAAACATCAATGGAGAGATACTCAGGTGAGAGCATATATTGCATTTAGACCAATGCCAAATAATGCCATAAATGTCCCGAGACCACATACGAGTAAATTCAATGAGGTGAACTGAGCAATAACATAAAGACAATAACTTTTACACCATAGCTTTGCAAACAAAGATCAAATGCAAGGACACATGGACTTGAGGCAAAACTTTATACTAAACTTGCTAGACATCGCTCTTTAGCAATAATAGATCAGAAAGAAAAAGAAGAGCAAAATGAGTCTAAGGCTGAACAAACTTATTAACACTCGGTATTCCCCAACTCATGTTGTTAGCATCACAAGTATACTTAATTAAAGGTTAAACACTGTAAAAAGGCGAATGTAATACTTTTGAAAATTTTGGGCTTGCTGGGGTTCTGAAGCTCGAGCAAAAGAATAAAAATATTGAATCCCATTTAGTACGCATTTATGAAGGACTAAATAAAAATGGATCTGGAAACTATAAAAGCTGCAATAGGACGTCACAGGATGACAACTTTCAATTGAGAAACCAAGTTAGACCACTAGAAAGTCAAAAAAGATTCAATAATATAAAACAACGTCAAGGTGCGTGATGTTTCTATCAGGGGATTGACACTTAAATAATACAAGACAACAACTGGCTCCAAAAAGGCATTTGTTCACGCGCTTTTTTATTTTTTTTGGAAAAAAAAAAGGTACTTGGTTTTCATACAAAAACCCATCGTATAGTCACTAAATTGAAAACAAAATAAACATCTAAAATAGCACAATTTACTTTTTGGGAAGAAATTTTATCAAATTATTCCATGAAATCTATGTTCTGATATAGAAGAAATACTACTTTTGCCGTTAACAAAAGATCTCAAATTCCAAACACAAGCAAACATAAACAGTATGTTTTGAGAAGTTGAAACATCTCGAGCACTAACTAAAACAGTTACACTCATTCGTTCATTTGGCAGATTCTAAGTTCAAAATGAACATTCACATAAATTACTAAATGCACATAGCACCTCATGATTTCACAACAATTCAGCATGAGCAAAAACTGTAATGGTCGCCCTACAGCTTTGATTGTGTGCATTCCATACTTTTTGAAATGCCTAAATTTGCATTTTCTTCTAAACTTTGGAAGCTACACTTAAAATCTAAAAGTGAGCTAGTCGGACAAAATATAACAAGAAGAAGTAGATCACATACATACGTGAAGTATATATAAAAACTCTTGTGGGTAGTATTGGAAAGCCCTAAAGTTTTATATCTTCCAAGCCATTGAAATTGCCTTAGAGTCCAGCAAGCTTGACCAAATAGAACAAGAAAATATAACACAAGGATATAGGGCATGCATATATGCATTTCATATATCATACCAAAAGTCATGTCATTTGAGAACTACAGATAACCCATAGAAATAGGGTATGCATGACAAATATGCAATAATTACGTCATATGAATTAATACATGTTTAAATAGAACGAAATAAAAAATGGAACTGAAAACTATAAATACCAAGATAGGTCCTCATCATGGGATGACGACTTCAATCGAGAATCCAAATTCTGTCACTACAAAGTCACAAAAGATCCATATATACAAATTTATGATAAGGTCAGCGAAGTTTCTATTATGGAATTTATACACTTACCTAAAAACAAATAACAATAGACTCCAAAAAGGCATATGTTCACTCGTTATGCTAGCATTTCAAAAGAAAAGGTTTCCATTCTTCACAGGATGAGATTCAAAGATAGTGGTGATACAAAAATTGTGCATGTAAATGACCCATCATATTTTCACTAAATTATAAACAAAACAAAAACCTAAAATAATAATCATTTAGTTTTTGAGAAAAACTATCTATGGAAGCAATCCACGAAATCTATTTTCCGAAATAAAACTACTAATACTCTGTCAATAGAAAAAGATCTCAGGTTCCAAACACAAGCAAGCATAAACAGTCAATACATTGAGAAGTTCAAACTTCTCGACCACTAACTAAAACAGGATAAACCTTTCTTCGTTTGGCAGATTCTAAGTCCAGAAAGAACATTCATACAAATTCTATACGCACATAGACAATCACATGATTTCCTTTAAATATAATATACAGATATATGGTAGAGTAACAATCTTTAAAATTTCACAGCATTATTATGGTCCCTATCATGCATGCACTCACAATGATTTTTTTATTTCCCAATCTACGTAAACATATATACTAATGAATATGACATAATTATTGCATATACATAATAAATGTGCAAGAATAACGTCAAATTCATTAGTATAAGTTTACGCAGAATGGAAAAAAATTAAATTTCATTGTGAGTGCATGCATGATAGGGACCCTAATAACGCGGTGAAATTTTAAAGATTGTTACTCTATCCTATATCTGTATGTTATATACATGAACTACAAGTAACCGACAGATACAGGGTATACATAATAAATGTGAAATAATTATGTCAAATTCATTAATATATGTTTATGTAGAACGGAAAAAAAATTTAAATTAAATTGTAAGGCATGCATGATGGGGACCGTAATAATGTGAAATTTTAAAGATAGTTACTCTACCCTCTATCTGTATGTTATATTTTTAGGAAATCATGTGGTTGTCTATGATATATATATACGTGAAACATATCATACCAAAATTCATGGCATTTATAAATTACAAGTAACCTACAGATACAAGGTATACATAATAAATGTGTAATAATTACATCAAATTCATTAATATATGTTGACGTAGAATGAAAACAAAAGATAAATTTCATTGTGAGGGACCACAATAATGCGGTGAAATTTTAAAGATCGTTAATAGAGTATGGTCTCACAGACATTTTGCAGCATCCAAACCTCATTGTGAGCTAAGAACCACGGATACAGATGCGAATGTAAATGCAGATGCGAGTGTGGATGCAGTAACTTTTAAAAATTTCCAGATGGGGACGTGGGCGGTATTTGGCAAATGTTTTTTTAAAATATTTTTAATTAGTTGTATGTTAGTATATATCAACATAAATATGTAATAGAATTGTAACCAAAAAAAAAAAAAAGAAAAGAAAAAAGAAATAGGAGGCAAATGAATCTTTTTTGGTTGATTAGTGATAAGTACAAAAAAATTGAAAAGAAAATTCAAGGCAATTTTCAGAATTAGATAAAAATCAGGTTCAAAAGATTATATATACATACACTAGCGATCGAAGCACACGCGTTGTGTGCATGACTCGTCTATACAGGACAATTTATAAAAATTTCGAATAAAAGAAAACTTACAAGAAAAATGGATTAGAGGCAATACTTACCATATTATTCATATACATATTTTATAAGAGAGGAAGAGAGGAGAGAGAATTAATGGAGAAAATGGAGTGTACATGGAGAGAGAAAATATATAGAGAGAGAAGTTAGATGTCTTTGTGCTAGGAGAACGTGTAGATGAAAATGTGGGAAGTGTATAATAGCAAATGACTAAATTACCCCTAAAGAAACTTAATTTTCCAACACTCATTGTGTATTTAGAGTGGAGAGAAGCTAACTATATAGGGTGTTTTTGTAAGGTAAAAAATTACGCGGCTTCACCTTTTAAAAACTGTCAAATTTTGGGTATACATATAATATCGGTATGCATAAATGTACATATATATATATATATATATTGTTGCAAAAAAAGAGATTTATTCAAGAAAAAGAGGAAACCAAATAACATAATCAAAAGTAAAAGATCAATTAAATTTAAACCTAGCTACACCTCTTATAACCAGTTACAAGATTACCATTAAATTACACAGATTTAAAGGTAAATACTAAGTAACATATGTGTATATATAGGTTATAATATATATACACATACATACATACATATATATATGTATGAATGAGAGAAGTGGAGAGAGATACAAATAAGTACCTGAGTGAAGATTGGAAAGAAAGGGAGAGTGAGGGAGAGAGGGGGCAATGCAATTCGATTAAGTTTGTATAAATAAGGGTTTTTGTTTCCTTTTCAATTTTAATAAAATTACATATTCCGTCCCATACTTTTTAGTTTTACAAATTAACCCCAAACACAGAAAAAATTACAATCTGAACCCTCCGCCGTGTCCTGGGCCATGTCCATGGCATGTCCTATATTAAATTAATTAAAAAAATAATAGAAAACTCCAGATGGCGCATCTGATACACATCTGGCCATGTCCCAGCGGCATCTGAGTCCCTGAAGAATCCGATGCGGGTACGGTACCCGATTTGGAGTGTTCGTGCTTCCTAGATTGTGAGCAAAGAGGCTTTATAGGAGATACAATTAAGGAAGTAGAAGATAGAAACTTATTAATGAATTTTGGATTCCTCAAAATAACATCTTCAATTGAGAATCCAAATTTGGTCACTATGAAGTCACAAAAGATCACCATATATAAATTTATGATAAGGTCAATGAAGTTCTATCATGGGATTGATACTAACCTAAAAAATAGATAAGAATGGATTTCAACAAGGCATATGTTCACTCGTTTCATAAATATTGTTTTCATTTTCACAGGGAGTGATTCAAAGATAGTGACGATACAAAATTATGCATGTAAACTTCCAAACACTAGCAAGCATAAACAGTCTATGTTTTGAGATGTTGAAATGTCTCGACCACTATCTAAAACATGATATTCATTTGTTTGTTTGGCAGATTCCAAGTTCAGAAAGAACATCACTTAAATTTTCTATTAGCGCATAGACACTACATGATTTACCAGCAACACACACTACGCCAAAACTATAATGGTTGCCTTACGCCTTTGAATATGCAAATATCATACCATTTGAAATGCCCTAAATCAGCATTTTCTCCTAAGCGCTTGAAATTACACGTAAAGATAAAAGAAAGATAGCCAAACAAAATATAAGAAACAAGAAGCATATCACATATGCATGTGGTGCATTTATACAATTTCTCGCAATCAGTATTCCAGACCAATGAAAACGGATGCTAACGCTCCGTTTGGTGCAAGGATTACCAGTGGCAAAATATACGGAAAGGAAAACCCATTCACAAAAAGTCATTAAGACAACAACAGTTTTTCTTTCGTGTCACATTTTTTACAAGAAAACCTAGTACAAAATGGAGCATAAGAGTTTAAGATAGATCGACCAAATAGAAGAACGAGAAAAATACAGATATAGGGCATACATGCTCATGCACATGTACTAAGTCCACCAAAAATTCAAGTGATCATATCTCCTAAAAAGTCACTTTCTTCCGAACTATAGACAAACACACAGATATAGGTATACATATATATCATACCAAATAATTGTATGCCAATCATCTGAAAGTATATTGATACCGTAAAAGTTTTCATTCCCATCTAAACTATCTAAATTTCCTAAAAAACAGAAGAATCAAGAAAAAGACAACACATATGCGTGTATACATATATATGCACACTCATACAAGTATATGTACGTCATACCACATAATTCTGTGCGTAGAGATTCCTAATTCTATACCAATTTTTTGCAAGTGTATTCACAAGCCCTAAAATTTCATTTCCTTCTAAACTATTGAATTGCTCTACGAATAGAAGAATAACAAGGAAAAAGACAACATGTAGATGAAAGGGTAAATAATATATACACACACATATATGTGATAACTCATACCTTTACTGATCCATCAGCAACAAGATTTCCTTTTTGACAAGAGAACAGAGCAGTTCCTCTGTTCTCATACAAAATAAGAAAAAGGGTCCCCCCCCCCAAAAAAGTGATAAATTTTCCCCAACACAAAATCTCGTTCTATGCCAATATGATAAAATTTATGCATGTGAAAAAAGAGTAATTTATGCCTTTATAACCACTGTACACGGAAAGACATAATTACAGTAATTAAATAATTAATGACACCAGAAGCCAAAAAGTCTCTCCTCTCTCTCTCTCTCTCCCGGATTCCCGAAAGACAAGCAAAAGGTTCTCTCCCGATTCATCAGTTTCAGATCAAAAATCAGATTTAATAAATGATGAAAAGAGATATACAACATGAAAAGATACATATATAAGAGGGAGAGGGAGAGAGAGAGAGAGAGAGAGAGAGAGAGACTTGCCAGTATCAGTGGTTTTACCATGGAAGGTGCTGATTGCAGAGGAGAGTTGAGGGAGAGAGATGATAAGAGAGAAAGAGACAGATTTTTTCTACTTTGGGTTTTTATTTCCACCACCAGAAATCTGCACAGATTACAATTTACTCACTTGAATTTATTTCTTTCACTTTACCTTTTATTTCTCGTTAAATTCCTGTTACAAAACTAAGAGACAGGTTTCATTGGGAAAAATACTACGGAAAAAAAATTAAAGATTTAAATAAAGTTTTTTTTTTTCATTATATATTTTTTTTAAAAATTCTTATTGAACATATAAGGAATCACTTTTTCATAATTTCTTACCTTATAAATACACGAAATATATTCTCAATACACAAAAAGTAGTAATATCCTGTGCATTTTGCATGGTATTGTCCCAGGCAAAGTTTTATTTTTGTTCCCTCCAGCTCTTGTAATCCATGGCTATATATTTTCTTTTGTTAATCTTGGATAGAAATTTTTTATATTTCGAATTGCTTTTATAATTTTCCCTAATTTCTCGTAGTGTGGAAACATCTTCTACGATAGTGGGCTTCTTGTATTCATGCGGCATCAATACTATCCGAATAAACACTTGCTATTTTGGAAAAGAAAAATAGAGAAATACCCAGCCGTTCTTGTACATTTTTCGGAGTAAATTGTACTATAGCGATAAGTTGTGGGGTAGAAAAGTGTAATTTTCCATTATCTTTCAAATCATGTGTAAAGTTTCCCTTTCTCTTTTCTTTTTGCTTTAAATATTATGGAGAGCGACTGCTCTTATGTGATCACTTTATAACCCAAGATGCATATTTCATACATCGCTATCGAATTTGTAGTTGATTTTTCTACAAAAAGTAATATAGACTTTGCTAATAGAATTTTGTTTTTGCATAATTATATACTTTATACAACTTGATAGGATGATTAAAGTATTATTTACTTCATCGGTGGTCTGTTTATCTATTTTGGTGAGGTCTTATTAGTTTTATGTTTTGGGTTCATGGTTATTTTTTTTCCCTGTAAAACCCATGTGTGTTTATGAGTTTCAACTCATAAAACGAGCCAATTTTGAGCCAAATTTTAAATGGGTTCCACTTAACATTTTTTAAAGTTTTCAGGTGGAAATCGAAGTCGAACATGTAGGCTTTGAGGCATTATTTTTACATTCCTAAAACTATGAACAGTGTAAATGTAAATTGGTCTCAAAGTGAGTGGTTCAATAGAAGATGTGGGATTTGTCCCCCATCGATTGGGGTTTGAAATTTGAACTTGTTTATATACAAGTTCATGTTTTTATGAAGCATAATTAGGTGTGACACATATGCATATATGGAAATGTGTGGAGAGATGGGTTCACCCCACATGTGTGTCGTCTGTCCGTCCGAATTGGCTTGGAACAACACGAACACTTGCTTTGCAACTACGGGATCAAAACATATTTTCCCACCAAAAACCAAACAGTTGCATCTTTCCAATATTTGCATACCCCAACAGTTGCAAATTTTACAAGTTGCACTTCTCCAATAAAGAATTGGGTATCTTTCAAATAATCTTTTGACAATTATAAATAAGTGGCACTACATGCCATTTTTCTCATCCGAAATTATTCCGAATTAGAGCACACAAGCGCTCTAATTCTGCATACACTTGCACTTTTGCATGTTAGAAATAAATTTGAGAATATCGCTCTGCGAAAGGTTCGACAAGACATTTGAATTATGACTTTCTTTCAAACGTAGAGAGCAGGCATTGTATTCTAGGAATCCATTGCCAAAGAAGGCTAGAAGCAAGTAATGGTGGGCAAATTAGGTTTAAATTCTGGTTGAGTCAAAATTAGTATTCCGGTAATGCCGAAATCTAATTGCAGTGTGTGTTTGATTTGTAGAAATGGCAAACGAGAAAAAGATTGAAACTCCTATAGTGATCTCGGTCAATGAGAACACTATGGAAAAATAGAGCGCACAATCAAAATTGACGACTCTTGAACTACCAGTGTCTTAGTTAGAAAAACCGAAAAAGTTTAAGGGTGAAAATTCCATGCACCGGCAGCAGAAAAAGTTGTTTTACTTGACCACTCTTAATCTGACTCAGTTTTTAAAAGAGAACATGCCAGTCTTAAGCGAGGATGAACAAGATGCACAATCTGTGGTGGCAGAGCATGGAAACATACTAATTACTTGCACTACAATTATATTTCGAATGCCCTAGACGACATACTCTTCAATGGGTACTCGTCCAAAGCGACTACAAAGAAACTTTTGGAGTCTTTAGAAAAGAAGTACAACATGGATGATGCCCGTGCAAAGAAATTTATCGTCCGCAAATTTCATGACTCCCAAATGGTGGATGGGAGAAATGTCATCGAATAGGTTGAGGAACTTGAACTGATATATCATATGAGCTTAATGCATAAGGTATATACATTAATGAAGCTTTCCAGGTAGCCACAATGATTAAGAAACTACCACCTTCATGGAAAGATTTCAAAAATTACCTTAAGCACAAGCGCAAGGAGATTAGTCTAGAAGATCTTATTTTGAGACTGATAATCAAGTAAGATAAACGTAAGACTGAAAGGAAAGGTAGTAGTGGTGGCATGATTTCAAAGACCAATGTGGTTGAGGATGACAATGGTTTAACAGATAGGAAGTGGAAACACTTCGTGGACTTTAAAGGAGGCAGCGATTCCAAGAGATTTAGAAGGGATTGCTTTGTTTGTGGAAAAATTGGGCATCGAGTCAAGGACTGATATGATTGTTCCAAAGGAGGGAAAGGGTCCAAAAAGAAGAATAAGAATAAGAAGGCAGCCCAAGTTAATGAATCGGGAAGTTTTTGTGTATAAATGGATGATATGCATTTGGTTGTGATCATCACCGAAGTGAATATGATTGAGAGTAACCCAAAAAAATGGTGGGTTGGCATAGGTGCTACTCGTCACATTTGTGCTAACAAATGGATGTTCACAACTTACAAAGTAGTGAATGGAGAATATTGCTACATGGGAAATTTTGCAACTTTTAAGTTGAAGGCAAATGGACTGTAGTGCTTAAAATGACTTCCGGGAAGGAACTAATCTTAACGGATGTACTTTATGTGTTGGAGATTAGTAAGAATCTAATTTTAAGTTCACTGTTGAATAAGTCTTCAAGTTGGATAAAGTTGTGCCCTCTAAGTGCAGTTTTTATGCAGGTAGAGGTTACATGTCCAATGGCCTTTTTAACATGAATGTAATGATTGTGAAAAATAAGTCCAAGTCTAATAAAGTAACTAGAGCCCAAGAGGCTAACATAAATGATGTAATGATTGTTGCTGAAAATTCCAATAAAATTTCTACATTTGTTTATCTATTTGTATCATTTCATTTATGGCATGGTAGATTAAGTCATGTGTAATATCTCATAAAATTTCTGGTAAATTTTTCGCTTTATAAATACTTTCGTTATGGGCCTTAGTGCCAGTACACCAGGGGGTGTACCGGAATACAGAAGGTGTGTATCGATACCCAAACTCTTCTGATTGGTTCAAAACTAACTGGAAGCCGGCACATAGAGTAGTATATTGGTATACAATGGTGTACCGATACACCAAACCTGTGTACTGTTACACCCAATGAGCATTAGAAGGCCGTAGAATTCATAACTCACTGGAAGCCGACACACTGGGTGGTACATTATACACCAGTATACTGGTACACCAAACATATGTACCGTTACACTTAGTCAGCGTATAAATGGTCGTGGATCCTATTACATTTTGACTTTATAACACATTATCTCCCCTTTTTATTCCATTATTCCGAAAAGAAGAAAGAGGGGAGAGGGAGGAGAAGAAGAGAGAAGGAGGCCTGGTATCATCTAACTCAGGATCTCGGATGCGGAAAATAAGTTGATTTTCAGAGTCTACGTCATATGAGGGTCGTTTTGACGTAAGTATTTCTTTTTTATTTTCTGGTTGATTTTTCCTCGGGATGAGTGTTGAGTGGTATTGTCAAAATAAATTGGATTTTCTTCTTTTTTTACATTTCGTGAATCATTTATATATCTAGGTTCTATATGATCCGAGACTCGTAGATAACTCATTTCGGGAGTTGAGCTTCGGAGTCTTTAGAGGTAATTTCATCTTATTTCGTTCGTCGTTTGGCCTCGAGGTATATACCTTTTCTACTCGCCATTACATTATCTACGTTTTAGTATCATTTATGTCGTTTCGTTTTCTCGAGGATGATTCCTCAAATTTCGTTCCAATAGGGCTTGGCGGAATAAAATTATAAAAAATATTTTCCTTATGCTTTGTAGACCATTTACGTGTATAGGATAACAATCATTTGAGTGGCGTAGCTCAGGAATTTCGGAGGCACGAGAAGTGGAGTTCGGGTAGCTTTGTAGTTTGGTTTAGAATCTGATCCATACATTTTTCTTTTGTATATGTACTTACAAGGTGATGTAGGGTCAGAGCATGGGGTTGGCTTGCTAGAAGAACAAGCATATTTTCTGGAGGAGTTTCAGTACTAGAGGCAAGCTGGATTTGAGTGGTGATTCTGAGGTTATATTCGGACTTATATTTTAGTTTTGTACGAGTGTGTAGTTCGATGAGATTATGTATTGCAGTTGGGTGTTGCTGCCTGGATTATGTATTATGTATCTATAACGATGAGGATGCTATTATTTTAGATACTTATGTTGCATTTATATGTATTATGGTAGGATATCAGGATGTGAATTGGTTATTATTCTATTTTCTTTTCTTTCAGTTCACGTCCTTAAGTTTATGGGGATTCGGGGTGTGACAGTTTGATATAAGAGCTAACTGGGTTGTGAAAACCCTGGTGGCTTATGGGTAGAGGTCAAAGGCTACCAAAAAGATGTTCTTGCGTAACTTTGATATGAAGGATTTAGGAGTTACGGATTTGATACTTGATATGAAAATTACTAAGACACTCAATGGCAATGTTTTCTTTCAAATTCATTTTGTTAAGCAAATGCTTGACAAATATGATAAAGGAACTGACACAATAGCTAGGATACTGATCGAAGTGTTACCTTACCTTGAGAATAATCATAGTGAAGGTATTTGATAACTAGAGTATTCCCGGATCATCGATAGTTTAATGTATCTCATAAACTGAACTTGACTGGATATCGCCAACGTAGTAAGTAGACTAAGTAGGTATATGAGCAATCCCAATGAGGAACACTAGAGTCGATAACAAGAGTTCTTAGCTATCTAAGGTGCACTATTGATTATGGGTTGTACTACACAAAATGTCCAACAGTACTTGAAGGGTGCACAGATGCGAAATGGATCTCGGATTCCAATAACACAAAGTTTACAAGTGGGTGTATATTTGTAATTGGAAGTGCAGTTATATCATGAAAATCCTCCAAATAAACGTGAATAGCAAGATCTACTATGGAGGCTAAATTTATAGCATTAGATCTAGTAGCTGAAGAAGTAGATGGGCTTTGTGATTTCCTTGAGGATATTCCAATGTGGCCATAACTAGTTTCTCTGATTAGCATACACTGTGATCGTCAGTCCACTATTAGAAGGGCACAAAGCTATATGTATAATGGGACGTCGCGACATGTGCGTCAATGACATAGATTCGTAAGAGAATTGTTAGCAAACAGTGAGATATTAATCAATTATGTAAAATCGAAGGATAATCTTGCGGACCTAACTACTAAAGGTTTGACAAGAGCAAGTTGAGATGTCATCTAGGGGAATGAGGTGGAAGCCCATTAAAATGATTACCCGCCATGATGGCAACCCAACCTGAATTGGAAACTCCAATTTTCAGGTTCAACGGGATAACTAAATTATGGAGGGAATCGATCAAAGTACTCAAAAATTGAGTTCCATGCCATTCTGATGGTGAATGAGTGATAAACATGTACCATGTTAAGGCTAAGATTAGGCATTTAAGGATCCTTATATCTCGATTTTTAGTGGGGTATGGCAAAATATTCTTAATAAGATATCACATATATCGAGTGTGAAATAGCATCTTCTATGAGAATGAGTTAAGGGCTAGTTATTTAGAGCAATCAAAGAAATTACTATGGGTGTCCAGGACCAAAATGGACACAATAAAAGAACTGAATAGGGGCGTAGGGAAGGCGTTATGTGAGTATTGTTGTCTTGGTATATACAAAACTCCGAACAGTTCAAGGCATTAGGTCCACCAGTTCGCAAGTATATCCGCTAGTACTTCTCCATGGATGGTTTAAAGCGAAAGCCACCTTTCCCGATGCATCAAAATTCTGTGGTACTCTCGATTGTATTTAGGTTGCACGTTGCATTTGGCAATTTATTCATGTGGGGGATTGTTGGGTTCATAACTATTTTTTCCATGTAAAACCCATGTGTGTTACGAGTTTCCAACTCATGAAACGAACCATATTTGAGCTAAATTTTAGATGGGATTTACTCAACATTTCTTGGAGTTCTTGAGTGGAAATCAAAGTTGAACATGTGGGCTTCGAAGCGATATTTTTACATTTCTAAAACTATGAACGGTGTAAATGTAAATTGGTCTTAGTGGGTAGTTTAATAGAGAATGTAGAATTTATCGCACATCGATTGGGGATTGAAGCTTAAACTTATTTATATACAGGTTCATATTTCTAAGAGGCATAATCAAGTGTGATACATGCACATGTGTGGAGAGATGGGTTCACCCCATACGCTTGCTGTTCGTCCTTCCATCTGGCACGGCACGATACGACACGGCTTTGTACCATATGCACACACGCACGCATTGCGACTGCGAAACTGCAAGTAATGCGTGCGTTGGATGTGGGTGTGCATGTAGCGGGTTCCATTGCAAATCGGAATTTGGTTAGAACTTGTTCTAATGAACCGGCTTGGTCGGTCGATCGGTGGCCAACGACTAACAACAGTGATCCTTCAGGCCGGTACGAGCGGATGGTCACCTTGGTTCGTTGATTTTGGGGCCAAAACAGCCAAAACAACCAAAATAGATTTTCCCGCCAACTGTTTTTCCGACCAAAACCAAATAGTTGCATCTTTCCATTATTTGCAGTTTTACCCCAACAATTGCAACTCTTGTAAGTTGCATCCCTCCAATGAAGAATTGTGTTTCTTCTAAACAACCATTTGATGACTATAAATAAGTGGCACTCCATGCCTTTTTTCTCATCCGAAATCACTCCGAATCAGAGTACACAAACACTATTATTCTATATACACCTATACTTTTACATATTAGAAATAAATTTAAGAGTATCACTTCGCAAAAGGCTCGATGAGATGTTTGAATTGCGGTTTTCTTTCAAACGTAGAAAGCTGACGTTGTGCCTTGGGAATCCATAGCCAAAGAAGGACAAAAATAAGTAGTGGCGGGCAAATTGGGTTTAAGGGAATAATGTTAAACTTTGGTTTCGTCCGGGATTGAATCAGAATCAACTTTTAAATTTCAGCGAAGATTTGAGCATTTCGAATAAAGTATGCATTTAATTCATTGTTCTTAATATTATTATTTCAGTTTGTACATAAATATCTAACTCTATTATAA
>MKEJ01089676.1:0-11585 GCA_001753735.1 Embelia ribes
AGCCCGAGGTAGTGGCCTGATGACATCCATTCCCCATTGGCAAATGGCCAAACAGCAGCGATGGTAGCCATATCCTGGGCTGGCTGGCGGAGGATAGGAGAATATCTCTGACACTTATCGCACTTTTTGACGTAAACAATGGCATCGGCCTGCATGTGTGGCCATCAATAGTTTTGGCTAACAGCCTTGTGTGCTAGAAATCGCCACCTGGTGTGGGCTCCGCAAAATCCCTCATGGATCTCCTTCAGTAAGGGTTCTACCCCACTTGGGTGAATACATATGAGGTAAGGACTGGAGAAGTCGATAAAGCATGCCATTTTCAAATAATCATAAATTTACTACTTTCTTCTGTATTCTTAAGGCATCTTTGTGACTATCGGGAACGATCCAATTTTGGAGAAAGTCTATGATTTCATCCATCCAACAAGGCTCACTCTCCCGAACCGAGAATACATTATGTGGTTGTTGCTCAATACTTGGGTTTGGTAAGTAGTAAACTAGAATTCTACGCTCTTCTTTGATAGACACAGAGGTAACAAGAATTGCTAGAGCATCAACATGAACGTTCTGGGCCCTTGTGATCTATTGGATGGAGAATTCTTCAAATTCGGTTATAGCCTCCCTTACATGCTTCAAATATATCTCCATTCGAGCGCATTTAGTTTGATATTGCCTGGACAGTTGTTAGGCTACCAGTTGAGAATCAGTGTGTGCATGGAGCCTATTATTCCAAGATTTCGTGCGACTTTAAAGCATACATAATTGCTTCATATTTTGCTTCATTATTAGTTACTGGAAAGCCCAGGCGTACTGATCGTTCTGCTATGTTCCCATTCGGGTCGATCATGACAATACTGATTCCAGAACCATTTTTGTTGGAAGTACCATCAACATGTAACTCCCATGGAGTGTTGTCAATACCTGCAAGCAAAGTAGTGGGCTCATCAAAAAACTCTGAGATAAAATCTGCTAGGATTTGCCCTTTTATGGCAGTGCAGTCCAGGGTTTATAAATAATGTGATATGCCCTGAGCTTAATGGACCATTTGGCTATTCTTCCCGAGAGATCTGCCTTTTGCAGGGTGGCCTGAATTGGGTACTTTCTGTACACCATGATCGAGTATGAATGGAAGTACTGGGCAAGCTTTCTAGAGGTAATAATCAGATAGAACACCAATTTCTCCATAGGTTGGTACCGGGTTTCTGAGACTATCAGGGTTTTGCACACAAAATAGATGGGCTGTTGGTTGGACCCTTCTTCTCTGAAAAGGGCCGCATTTACCACATGTTCAGAAATAGCAAGATATAAGACCAGAGTATTACCCTCTCACGGGATCGTTAATTTGGGGGCTTCATTCAGATAGAGCTTCAAGGTTTCGAAGGCCTTCTGGTATTGGTCTGTCCATTCAAATTTTCGACCTCCTTTCATGGAGAACACCCTACATTTATCGGCCGACCTGCTGATAAACCTATTCAATGCAGCTACCATCCCTGCTAGTTTCTAAACCTCTTTCATCTGTTCTGGTGGTTGTAAATTAATGATGGCTTGTATTTGAGCGGGGTTGGCCTCTATATCTCGATGGCGAACAATAAAGCCCACAATAAAGCCCAAGAATTTTTCGGCCCTAACTCCGAAGGCGCACTTCGAAGCGTTTAATTTAAGCCTGTATTTCCGCAAAGTATCGAATACTTCCTTAAAATCAGTGATGTGGTCGCCCTGCTCCCGACTCATGACCACCATATCATCGATATAGACACCCATGGTTTTGACCAAATATGGGGCACAAATACGAGTGATTGCTCTTTGGTAGGTAGCTTTAGTGTTCTTTAAACCGAAGGGCATAACATTGTAACATTAGTTCCCCGAGAGCCCCCCTAAAAGAAGTAGCTTCCTGATCTGGGTGATGCATCAGGATTTGATGGTATCTGGAATAAGCATCCAAGAAACTCAAACGCTAAGTTGTGGCCGATGCATCCACCAATTGATCAATCTTGGGCATAGGGAATGGATCTTTGGGGCAAGCTTTATTCAAATCAGTATAATCGACGCATACCCACCATTTACCATTCTTCTTAGGTACCACAACAACATTTGCTAGTCATTCAGGGTAAAAAAAACTTCCCGGATCGCAAAGGCCAACAACAACTTATGTGCTTTTATTTGGATGGCTTTTTGGTATTTTTTTTATAAGTTCTAACCCTCTGCCTCATGGGTCGGAACTGGGAATTGATATTGAGCTTGTGACAGGCAATTCAGGGGTCTAGACCTGGCATTTTAGCCTAGGTCCAAGCAAAGTAATTTTGGTTGCTGAAGAGGAACTGGAATAATTCCTTAGTATCATTCTTAGGTAGGGCCGCTCCGATAAGAAAATAATGTTCATCATCGGCACCAGGGATTTGTCTTTGGATAAGGTCTTCCTCTACTTTTTCATTAGGGCATATGCCGGGTTTAGTTAAAGGGCTTTCTTTGTAGGTCGGGGCTTTCAAGGTCGTAGAAGTGACGAACTCGGTATGATAATTGCACTCATTTTCATAGACTTCGGCGGAGGCACAAACTTGAATAGTAGATTTCCCTCAAATTTTTGCGTTTATAAATTGCCGAAATTCATGCTGGCTACCTTGGATTGTTTCAATTCCCCCAGGAATAGGGTATCAGACTTTTTGGTGTAGGGTAGAGGCAACAGTATTGAGGCTGTGTAGTCAGGGTCACCCGAGGATACCATTATATGGTGACGGGGTGTCAATCACTGTAAACTCTACCTTCGTCTCTGTTTGGCCAGTTTGAACATTTAGCCAAAGTCTTTCCAGAGCCTTCACTTGCTCGGAACTGAATCTTATGAAGGAAACGGGTGCTGGAGACAATTCGGCGAGGAAAATCTTGAATTTAGGTAGTATGTGGGTAAAAAGAATATCCACTGAACTTCCTCCGTCTACTAATAGCCGATGAACCATTGCAAAACGGTGAACAACAATTGTGATTATCAGTGCATCATTAGGTGGTAGGGAGACATCTTCTAGATCACTATCGGAGAAGGTTATGGGCTAAGGCTCTGCCCTCTGCCTTTTCGCTCCAGGAGGATCTTTAAATGAGACCGAGTTCACATGTTATTGAAACTGCCTCCTTAGGTTGACAGCTCATTCGGAATTTGGTACTGTCAGCCATAGTTTGGACGTATGTATAGTGTAAATTTCTGGAAGAGCAGGGGCAAGTTGATGGTGGAGAGGTGGCGGTGGGAGTGTCGGGGTGACGATGTATTTGTGTACGTACCCTTTGCTAGTTCAGAGATCTAGCTGCCTCTGCAAACTTTTACAGTTGACTATGGTATAGCCATGATCCCGATGATAATGGCAATATTTGTGTCGGTCTCTTCGTTAGGATGGCTTTTGAGTGGTGGGGGTGGGGTAACCCAATCATTGCGTTTGATTTTATGAAAGATTTCATCGTTGGGATTGTTGAATCAAAATTGGGCACCGCGATCCTCCTAGTCCCTCGGCTCTCGATGTTTGTACTCCTTCTTACTATCATCTATTTTTCTGTCTTTTGTCGCTCACTCCTCCTACGATCCTGCCTAACGTTATGCACTTCTTTTTCAGAAACCAACTTCTTTCCTTCCCTAGAGACTGTTCTTAGCCTAGCGTCTTCGGCCTTTGAATACTTGTCGAAGCAAAGGAAAAGTTCATCCATAGATTTTGGTGGTTTCGAGTGGAATTTAATGTAGGCTTCATCGTGGGGATTGAGGCAGGAAGTGATGCAACAGAGGGCAAATGTGTTCGGGCAGCGTATTCGGTCAATAGAGTTGTAAACATTTTAAAAGCGGATGGTGAAATTGTGGAGGTTCTCAGTAGCGCTCTTCCTTATCTGCATCAGGGCTTCGGGCCCTATGGTAGTTTTGAAGTTAGTAGCGAACCTTCGCAAAAACCTTTCCATCATCTATCTCTACGTACCAATTGACCCAGGAATTTCATGGTCTAACCATTTCAGGGCTATCTCACTGAAGGTGGAAGGGAACATCTTACACAAAAAGTTCTCATTAGTGCTCTATGCGAACATTTTTTACTGATAGTGCATCAAATGGATGCTCGGGTCTGAGATGTCATCGTACATGGGAAAAAAGGGTTAGCTGTAATTCGGCGGGGTTGGTTCAGATAGTATATCTATGCTCAAAGGAGATCGGATCATCCCATTGATTACTCGTTCAACCTGCTCATCGACAGATTTTCGACGGTGGGCTCCTTCTTCTTTAGGTCAATTGAGTTTGTTGATTTGGAAGCATATATTGTGATCCCGGTAAGGAGTGGGGTTGTGACCTCTCAGGTCGGACATGCCCTGGCATTGAGTGTTGGACTCGGCTAGGCACTTGCTGAGTCTCGTTTAGTAAGCCACTTCAGGTTCAAAAATGGGGTATCTGATCTGATTCTCAAGGGACCCCCGACATATGCTTTAGGAAATATTCTTCTTCATCCTCATAATCGTAATCGGGATCATCATCCCGAAAGGGAATAAAACTGGTGAATTGAGAGGAATTACCCGAGATGGAGGAACCAGTGGTTCTATGTCCTGATGTCTGAGGAATATGAGTCCTTCTTCTTCGATCGTCATTCATTCTGAGGGAAGGAGATCTCCTTATTGCTTTGGCATAACCTCCTAGCACAATTTCTTGTCATACATTAGGTCCTACAATGGGAGGAACTTCTCTGGACACCACTCTCGTAAGGCCTTGTGGCTCTTCAGCATATGGTCCATCGACTAGGGTTAGTTCAGGATGAACCCTGTCAGTAGTACATGCAACTTCCATCGGAACATTTTCTTGTATAGGGAGGAGGAAGTTATTTAGTAGCCCTGAAGAACTGAAAGCCAACTGAATTTGTTCTTGTACTATAGAAGTGATCAGGGCTTGTAAATCCAAAGGCCGTGGTGGGTTGTTAGAGGAACTCGGGTTATTTTGTACTTGTTGGGTAAGGCATGCCTGAACTTCAGGCAAGATTAGGTTGGATAGATGACTTTGGGAAGAAATACCGATGGGCATTTGGATAAGTGTTGGGCAATTTCAAGTGAAGTTTGAGTGGAGGGATCGGTCACCGTATGTTACATTTGGTGGAGGTAAATTCGGAACATCAGGGGATCTTGACATATTTTTAGATAAGGGTGGGTTCGAGAACTTCAAATTTTCAGTTGCTAGAAGTTCCCATAGACGGCGTCAGTTGAAGTATGTGTACCTGGATATGGTTCGGATACATGCTCCCCGATGATATCTGTCTGGTGATATGAACAAGATGCAGGCTCCCCAAATGCTTTTAGAATCTACTTTAGAACTTGAAAGTGCGGATAGGGGGTTGTCCGCTAACTCTCCGATACTTACGTAAGAAAGGGTTCCGACAATGTATTAAATAATTTGGGAAATGATTAAATGTAGAGAAAATAACTTTTTACCTGTCTTTTTAGCTGACATATGACAGGTTTTATAGTGTACAGTACATGTACAGCTGTCAAACAATATTTACCTTGTCGGTCTCTGACTTTCTTGATAATAAGCATGTGTGACGAGTAATTTTGACTTAATTACAGCATCAATCCTTATACTTTGTTATATGCATTATATTCACAAATATGCACGTATCAGTTCTCCAAAAAAAAATCAGCATTTATATAGAATAATTAGGCATGATGTTTCTTAGCTATAAATCTTAAATCCGTCCCAAATTTTAGTTATACATTGAAAACCCAACTTATTAAATGAACATCGATAAATGAATTATTTTTGCATTAAATTATTATTAGTTTTCAAATTTTCCCATAATTAAGTGTGACGTGATGTGTGAATATTTAAATAATAAAAATAAATTAAATAAAAATAATTAAATATATATATATATTTAACTTCATACTCCCTCACTCCACTTGAATAATAAAAATTAATTAATATTATTCAAATTAAAAATATTATTATTATATTTTTTGTTATACTCTTTATTAATACTATTAATTTTGTACAATTAATATGAATAAAATAATTATAATAAATAAAAATATTTTAGTATGATAAATTTTCAACTATTTTTCTAAATTAGAGTATCAACTATTTAATGTAGCGAATTAAAAAAATATATATATAAGCTATTAAAATGGAAGCTTGGAATATTCAGTAAATGGACAACGTTATCAGACTAAAATACTAGAAATAGAGTACATGTATAAATAAATTTCTAAAATAAGTTGAGCTTGTGATAGCATTCAAATTTCAAAGTCAGAATCTACACAGAAACAGCGCCCATATCTCCTTTCTAGCTGTTCTTTTCCTCCTTCCTCACTTTACTCCCTTCTGTTTTTTCTCTCACTAAAATAAAATCCACCCTCTCTCTCCAGAGAGAGAGAGAGAGAGAGAGAGAGAGAGAGTCTCTGATTCCTATCTTTTTTGAAAAGCTGATAAATGGAGAACGATCCAGCTATAGTCGAGGCAGGTATCGAAGTGAAAAGCGGTGTACCTGTATACGGTGGACGCTACATACAGTATAACATCCTCGGCAACCTCTTCCTTCTCTCTTCCAAGTACATTCCTCCAGTCAAACCCGTCGGCCGCGGTGCTTATGGCATCGTCTGGTACCTCCTCTTCTTCCATCTCTCTCTCTCTCTCTCTCTCTCTACACACACACACACATATGTGTGCATATCTGTGTTGTTTGTTCTCTGTGTATCTATGCCTGATTTGTACTCCCCCCTTTATGCAATTCTTGGATTTAGTTCCGGGTTTGACTGCTGGGAAAGAAAATTAGGTTACGATTGAATAATAAGTGGGAGAGATCGAATCCTGTTTTAATTGCGAATGCATCGTGGGCCCTTTGTGATTTATTTCACCCTAACAAACATGTGTGTCATATGATAATGTTTTATGGAAAATGATTCACGTATCAATACAAGCGGAGCTTGAAATTGAAAATGGGGGGACCGGATGTTTTAGAAAATAAGGGGGCTATATCTCGATTTTGCAGAGGCTAAAACCACATATTAAATAAATTATGCTAAAATGTAGCTTATTGGGTTAATTTTTAAAATTATGGGGTGGTGCTCTATCCCCCTACCATATATCTTTGTTCTCTGCGTATCAACAATCATGTAATGAAAGTGTACCAACATAGCAGCATCTTGTGCCATGGTACTATTTTTAAGAAGAAGAAAGTCAATACACAAGATTTTGCCACAATAATTTGTGTATTTTATGCACTTGATTGTTGGTACGTGTGTCATTACTAAACTTTTATTAATGAGTTTGGTACCCTTGGATTTCCGTTGCAAGCATATAGAGCTGATTATTTACAAGGTGGTATGTCCTGAGTTGACTATCAAAATGTCTTTGCCCTTTTTCAGTGACATCAATAATTGGAAATCCTTGTTATGCTCCCATAATACATATATACTCACTTTATTTTGCTTATACCTGCGAGTGAATGTGTCTCAATTCATTTTTCCACGCAGCTGTGCAACTAATTCGGAGACTAAGGATGAGGTTGCAATCAAGAAAATTGGGGATGCATTTGATAACAGGATTGATGCTAAAAGGACTCTGCGGGAAATCAAACTCCTTTGCCACATGGACCATGAGAATGTAATTCTGATTTATTTCCATATGTCCTTTTTCTGCATGTATCTACATATATTCTTTGTGTTCTCTGCAAAAGATGTTACTGTAAAGTTCTACAATTCATGTTGATTTTCAGATTAATTTGTACATTTGATTCTTGGTCAATGATAATTTCGAAAAGTGCAAGCAAGAATAACATGAAGAGTGTATGCCAGACCTCCTCTTTGGATGCTTGTCTGGTTTTTTTTTGTGTTTATGATGACTAATGAATTGCTATTCTGCAGATAATTAAAATTAAAGACATTATTCGGCCACCAGAAAAAGAAAATTTCAATGATGTGTATATTGGATATGAACTGATGGATACCGATTTACATCAAATTATACGCTCTTCTCAAGTGTTGACTGATGACCATTGTCAGGTAGTTTTAATTTTGTTCCTTTTTCTCTGCAACTTGCTGTAAATATGGATTTAGGGTTATGCTTTTAGCACACGGATATTTGCTTTGACAAATTTAGCCCTACTGTGTAGCTAAACCATTACTTGTTACTATGTACCATGCATCTCCAAACAGTATTGGATCGAGTTACATATTTTTATGCGTGTCATTTGAATTGTACTCATTGATATCTGCATGAACATATCAATGTATATAGATTCTATCACGGGACTTTATTTATGGTTTAGATATCCTTTATATGAGGAGCTGCTTCTTCAAGCTGTTCCAGAAGATGCTTCCAGATCACATATAGAACTATGAAATGCTGATTGTGTCATAATTGAACTTTAATGTAGCATGTAAAAATGATAAAAGTCTGTAAGATGCAACATGACGAGTGTAACATTTTGCATTACCATCCGTCACGATCCCTAAAAGCTTTTGTTTTTTTACATGAATAGTATTACTTGGCAAATCATCCACTGTTATGATGGTCAGAATAAGGTGGTTTTAGGTTTTTAGATCACATGTAGAACTATGCAATGCTGTTTGTGTTATAATTGAACTTTAATATAACATCTTAAGATGACAAAAGTCTGTAAGATGTTACTTGACGAGTGTAAAGTTTTGCATTACCATCCGTCACAATCTCTAAAAGCTTTTGTTTTTAAACACGAATAGTATTAATTAGCAAATTATTAACTTTTATGATGGTCAGAATAAGGTGGTTTTCTGTACACCCACTGCTGGCAAATGTTCTAAGTATATATATTCACAGAGTGAACTCTTGGTTTATGAGAACATGAGATCATGACTCATGGTTTCATTAAATTTTGGTTCCAGGACACTTTCAAATGTGATTACTTCACTGGAATTAAAATGCAATAAGATTTACTAGTTGTCCCTTAGCATTACTTAGTATCCTTCTTTTTTTTTCTCCTTTTTTTACTCGATTTCGTGCCAATATGATTGGGTTTGAACATCAGATGAGCTGAACCAGAGTATCTGGACTGTATATGTAGTGTTCTATATTTAAATCAATTATGAATAGCTCCTGCTATTATGATGTATTCATGTCTTGCTCACGGGAAAGCTAATATTTCTGAATAGAATGCTTTGAAGGTTTCTTGAAATCGTATTTATGTAAACGTTTGTTCATATTCTCTTGGCAGTATTTTCTGTATCAGTTATTGAGGGGACTGAAATATATACATTCTGCAAATGTTCTGCACCGTGATTTAAAACCAAGCAACTTGCTTCTGAATGCAAATTGTGATCTTAAAATCTGCGACTTTGGGCTTGCAAGAACTACCTCAGAGTCAGATTTTATGACAGAATATGTTGTAACTCGCTGGTATAGGGCCCCCGAATTGTTGCTGAACTGTTCTGAATATACTGCTGCCATAGATATCTGGTCAGTTGGTTGCATATTGATGGAGATTCTTAAAAGAGAACCACTGTTTCCTGGTAAAGACTATGTTCAACAACTGGTCCTTATAACAGAGGTACCTCCCGTACCTTTTATCTCTCTCTGTACGTATTGCGTATGTGATATGCGTTGATAGAATTGTTTTACTTACCGTGAGAAAACCACCAGTAAGTTGTAAGATGGCATAAATTTGATAGAATAGGACAATGCTACGTAGCTCTTGCTAATACAAATTTGTATAAGAAAATACCCTTCAGTAAGATATGGCAAGTTGACTCATCCCGTATGGTTTTCCTTTTTGTGTGGGCATAGTTCATATTAAAAACCCTACATGATTGTGTAAGCATGATACTGTGGGCTTTAACACGTTGAATTTCACAGAAGGATAGATCCAAATGTATCTTCAATTTGCTTTAGATTAGCTATTCCAAGATTTAGTAACGAAGTTGTGTTCTTGTTTGTATACCAGTTACTAGGTTCTCCAGATGATTCAGATCTTGGATTCCTAAGGAGCGAGAATGCTCTGAAATATGTCAAGCAACTACCACGTTTTCCAAAGATACCTTTTTCGCATAAGTTTCCAGATATGTCCCCGGTTGCCATCGATCTTGCAGAAAGAATGCTTGTGTTTGATCCTTCAAAACGCATTACTGGTATGCTAATTAGTCACATTTGCATTTTTCTCTTCAGGATTTGGCCATTCGTTTGTCATTTTTTGTGACTAAAAGTTCATTTGTCATTTTGCTTGTGAAGTTGAGGAAGCACTGAATCATCCATTTTTGTTGAGTCTCCATGAGATCAACGAGGAGCCCACTTGCCCATCTCCTTTCATATTCGATTTTGAAAAAGCGTCATTGAGTGAAGAGGACGTAAAAGAGCTTATATGGAGAGAGTCGCTTAATTTCAACCCAGACCAGACGGAGTAATCACACCGTTATTTGTCACAGTTTCATTTTCTTATCCCATGATGCTATGATTGGGCACTGGCTTGTGCTGAAAATTTGACGGAAGAGAACATGGCTTCTTTTTGTTTCCCGTTACTTTTTTTCTCAGAAAAAATGGTATTGCCAAACGTAGCAGAAACGTTTTGAAGGAGTGCGTGCCTTTATTTTATTTTATTTTATTTTATCAATGACCCTATATTTGCTTAAAGTTGTATACAGTATTTGTCTTGAAAATGTTTCCCAACTTCTCCCCACAGGAATGTAAATTCATAAGCCAGAGTTGGTTGGAAAAAAAAAAAAAAGATAGATAGATAGATAGATACAAACATGGGTGCATATACAACAATTACACCACCACCCATTCTCAATCTCCTCTCTCTCCCATCCCCATCACCAACAAGCCCTAATTCCCTAAACAAACCTCTAAATTCATCAACCACCCTTCATCATCTCTCTGGGAACCACCCTCCATTATCAACAACCAACAGGAGGCACCTGTTGCTGCTATTCTCCTCTCTCCTCCTCCCTTGTTGTTCTACTTCTGCCCTGGCATTGGACCTGGTCAGCCGGGAGGAGAGAGACGCAAGCGCGGTGGTGACGAGACGAGTCCACGAGGCAGTCGAGCTTCTCGAGAGGGGCAGAGAGTTGCAGGCTCAGGGGGACTTTACTCAAGCTCTCCTCTTCTTCACTCAGGTTTTAAAACACAATAATAAACTGTAAAAAGCTCCAAATTTGGGGTTTTGTATGTTTCCTGAGAAAATTGTTTTTGGGTTGTTTGTTAAGTTGTGTTTGGAGTTCAAATTGAGGGGTCTGATATCAGTTGATGTTTCGAATTGAGTGTAAGAGCATTTCCACTGGTGTATCTATTACCATCAATTTCCGTCCCTATACCTTACCAGATTCCGAATGAAAATAGTTTTGGGCATGTGTTCAACCCACTATATTTTAGGGATTAGATAATGTTAAATACACTGGTATGAGCACCCCAAAAAATTTACTATAGGGCTGTATGGCCCATATAGAGTGACCGGTGGGAGTGCACTTAAGGCAATATATCCATAAACATGAGAATTGAGATGACTTAAAAAAAAAATGGGCGTACCCAGTGCCGAATCTCTCACACTATGGGGTCTGGTGAATGGAATATTTAGGCGCCTTCCCCCTGCTTTGCAGGAAGGCTGATTCGAACCCGCGAC
>MKEJ01089677.1:0-11245 GCA_001753735.1 Embelia ribes
AGCTTTTAAGCCAAACTTATTTGTTGTTTTGACCTAAATAAGTTAGAAGTTTTAAGCTGGATGTATTCAATTTTTTTTCGGAATAAGAAATAAGCCGCCTTATTTGCTTAAAAGCTACAAATCACACATGAAGCGAGGGTAGGTGGTAATTCGTTAATATATACCTACGTTAGCCTCTTGTATTTGTGAAAGTTACGGCCATTGGCTCGACGAAGTGCTCATAAGTAAACAAATTCATATGGGTTTCAAGGCTATTTCTGTTTAGGGGTAAATCTTTCATATGCCAAGGTACCCGAGATAACGTACTAGATTTGAAATATATTTGCTTATTTGTATTTTTCTTCTCAAATTGTACGTTTATCCCATCGGGTTGTAGGTTACATGTGCAAAGGTTGTTTAGTGGTAGATTCATTCTGGTGTCATCCAATTCTATATTGCCCTATTTTTATTTTTGTCGGTACCCTTACCGAGAACCCTCAAATTTTGAGAATATATATGATAATATGATTTTTGATCTATTTTCAGATATTAGTTCTTGTTTATGTGTATACGTACGCAAAACTTAAATTATAGTCCAATTTTGTTTTTATCTGGTCTTGAGAAGTTATTGAATATAAAGTGGTAATTGTAAAGGGCCAAACCTATAAGCTAAAATTATCTACAAACTTGTTTGCCAATTTTTCCTTTACAGGCTAACTAGTGTTGGAATTACTTGTTTGATTTTACTCAAGCAAAGTGGACTATGGTCCTAATGCCTTAGTTATAGTCCAATTTTGTTTTTATCTGGTATTGAGAAGTAATTAATTACAAAGTGGTAATTGGAAAGGGCCAAACCCATAAACTAAAATTATCTTCAAACTTGTTTGCCAATTTTTCTTCTACAGGCTAACTGGTATTGGAATGATTTGTTTGATTTTACTTAAGCAAAGTGGACTATGGTCCTAATGCCTTAGTTACAGGCCTTCCTTGAAGGTTTAGTGTATAATCAATATGAACAAGAGGCTGGATAATAAACGAGATTTTTATTACTCAACCTTTAGTACAAATAGAATGGCTGAGAACTTTTGCTAAGTTACAAAACTACTCCTAAGCTATGTTAAGCATACTCCTAGATAATGCCCGAGTTTGGGGAGTGTTTGATTGTATCTTTCTCCACGATTCCCCTTTGCTTTTTATAGAGTTGTGTGTGTAACTGCCATAACTCCTCTCCTTTATTGCTGGCCATGTGATCTTAATCCAATGGTTGGCATTTGATTATGTTTTGCAACTATTTTGCCGCCGTTTTGCTGCCCTTTTTCCTTTGTATGACACATGCCCCTCTAAGTGCTGCTACATTGGCCACTTTAATACTGGTGTGGCTTATTATACACAATAACTGGTTTGACTTGGTTGTACCAGTGACATTTTACCCTTCTATTATCAGGTTTTCTTCTTGACACTGGTACATCGATGAGACTTATTTTGTTAGTTTAAAAGCATCCACAGACTCTATAGGGTGTATACTTCATATTGACACCTTTATTAACCTTTTTAGTCTGTATTGAGCTCGATCGATGCATTTGTAATATGTTAGATTGTAATCTTTCTGACTATATCGATATAAACTTTTTGCCCTTTAGGTTTAACTCGTTAATGTTTTATATGAGTTAGACTTCTTATTTATTATTTATTTGCCTTATTATCCTTTTATAAAGGATTAATCCGTTCCTTAATCCTTTATAAGGATTAACTTATTATTATTTTATTAAATAAATTAATTCTGAAAATAAGTGGTGTAAACAATGTCCCCCTCATTTGGCCGGTTTAGAATTAAACCGGGCAAATGAACCGACTTAAAGCCTTTAACCTTTATCCAGGTTATTTAATTAATCTTTTAAACTTACAGTTCTATCTTCTTCTATGTGTTACATTTAGAACCACTGTCAATCGCTCTACTTATCCTCCCGATTTTACTGCGATTCTTAATAGCTCCTACTTCAACTGTACTATGAACCCTTCTGTTCTTAAAAAAGTTGGGCTTTTCTTCTTCTTCTTTTTACATTACTTTAGACTGCCTTGAAGATCTTGGAATATTGGCCTGTACTTCTCACTCTGGGAATGGATCTGCATCAATCCTCATGACTTCTTTTTCCTTTTCTGCATACTGCATTGGGTTGACATTATCAACTACTTCATGGTTTGTTTCATGTATTGGTGCCCCCCTTGGGTTTGTTCCAGGCACTGGTGGGCCCCGTTAGGTTAGGGATTGGTGCTTGTGAAATTGGGGCTTCCAAAGCCTTGCGCATCATTGTGACAAATTCACTTGTTCCCTCAGCATTGGGATTTACCATGGCTTGAGCCATTTGTTGCATTATACTCTGAATATTCAAGTTGTTTTGGCTACTTGATTGGCCAATTTCATATACTGCCTCCTGATTAAGCTTTGGCTTGCCTTTTGTATTTTTTTGTAAAGTTTCCTGGCCTTGTGGCCTCAGGTCTAATATTACTCTGGATCTTACCCTCCTCTTGGGTATGTCTCTTTTTCTTCTCGTTGGTGCCGTTACTTCAAGTAAATTTTAGTGTAATGCCCTCATTCTAGCGGCTAAAACTGTTTTCCAATTTTTCCTTAAAAGCTAACTGGTGCTGGAATGGCTTGTTTGTTTTTACATAAACAAGGCAGACTCTAATATTGTAGTTATAGGCCTTCCTTCAAGGTTTTGCGTATAATCGATGCAATAAAATAGACAAGAGTGAATAATAAATAAAGCTTTTATTACTCAAACTTGTAGGTTTACAGTACTATCAAGAATGCAATTTTGCTGGAAAGAGGACTAAGTTATAAACTACTCCTATACTATATTATGTCTACTCCTAGATAATGTCCGAGTTTGGGTGTATTTGATTGTGTCTTTTTCCATGATTCTCCTTGCTTTTTATAGAATTGTGCGTATAGCTACCATAACTGCTCTCCTTTATTGTTGGCCATGTGACATTGATCAAATGGTTGACATTTGATAATGTTTTGCATGTTTAGCCACCCTTTTTCCTTTGTATGACTCGTGTCCCGCTAAGTGCTGCCTCGATGACCACTTTAATACTGGGGTGGTGTGTTATACCCAACAACAGGTTTAACTTGGTTATACCTATGACCTTTTACCTATCTATTATCAGGTTTTCTTATTAACACTAATACATTGATATGACTTATTTTGTTAGTCTAAACGCATGTACAGACTTTATAGGATGAATACTTCATATTGTCACTTTTATTCATCATTTTTAGTCTGTATTAAGTTCGATCGATGCATTTATAATATGTTAGATTGTAATCTTTTGAACTACATCGATATAAACTTTTTTGCCATTTTGGTTTAACTGTTAGTGTTTTATGTGAGTTAGACTTCTTATTTATTATTTATTTGCCTCATTATCCTTTTTAAAGGATTAACTTGTTTCTTAATCCTTTATAAGGATTAACTTATTATTTTAGCTTAAATAAATTAATTGTGAAAATAAATGGTGTAAACATCACTACATATATTGTGTGTGCATATATATAGAACATAAATAATTGACAATGAAATGGTGAAAAATATAGTCATTTTGTGTTTTATTTTTTTCTTTGAATTTGAAGATGTAATAAAATTTTTTTGTTGTTGTGTTTTTAATTTATTAAGAGATGATTGATGAACATTTTGTTTGGAGAGGTGAAGAATTTTCTTCCTTAGAGACTTGTGTTTGGTACAAATGATTTTATTCGTCCATCATCTACTAAACCAATCATAATGTGACACGTAAGAGGTTGTTGTGCCAATTATCATCCAATAAAAAATATAGACTTAGATAAAATAATCAGAGTAGGATTTAATCGTTGTCAGGGATAAGGGAAAAGATGGGGCACGCTTCCCAACTCCGCAATTTTTTAAAATTTTATAAAAAAAATTAAAAATTTCAAACTTTTAATTATACTACCTTTGGAATTTTTTTAGCGCATAAAATTACAAACTTGCGGTTTGAACTAATATTTATTCAATGACAATCATATGATAAAATTTACCATGCTACCATATACAAATAGATGGATTGATTGATCGGACCATGTAAAGTCAAAAAAATGTCAAAATTTAAATTTAAAATAAGTTACAAATACCCAAATCTAATTTTATAGGGATAATTTGTCTTATTAAAGCATCCAATAATTAATAAAGAGCAAACGGGCAATGGTGTCTATTACAACATTGTGTATGGATAAAATTATACCAAAAATTAAAAATATTTAATTAATTTTAAAAGATCTTTAAAAAAAATTGTGCCAAGAGGAAGTGCAAAAAAACCAATATGTACATATATTTCATTACCGAATCTCCCTATTCTCGAATAGAACAAGTAACTAATAAGGGCATTACGTGGGTCTTTCTATTCATGTGCTCATTTAATTCTTAATTTTAATCCTCTATCCTATAATATATAAAAGATTTAAATTTTATTTCCATCATATTATCTATCTTAAATGTAAAATATTTAAAATAACACATCTAATATAACATATACACAAATATATTATATCTACATTCATTCATGAATTAATCCATTTTTTTATTATTATTTTAAAAATTATTTTTAAGATTAAAGATGAATAGTATTCCACTCGAACAATGTGTGCCCCGTAGCTAAGTTCCCTAAAAAGAAGATATTAGTATTAGAGTCAATAGTGAGAATCTTATTCCCTTTAAATATTTAAATTTAAGGATTTAGAAACAAGGGTAACATCCAAAAATCCTAATTACATTTCTTAAATATTTTCCACACATATTTTATTCCAATAATAATTAATAAAAAATACAAATTTTATAAATATAAATGTATAAATTTCTCTACGTACATTATAAATTCTCATTCGTGTATACGTGTAACTTCATAAAAACCCTTAAAAATAATCATATGCGAAAAGGGTTTAACAAAGGAAAACTGAAAAGGAGAAAATAAATTGCTCCGTCGCAGTTGCTCAGCTTCGCCTCCATCTGTGCCTCCGTCTCTCAGCACCGCCGCATCGCAGAGGAGAGGAGAGGAGAGAGAAAAGGAGAAACTAAGGTTACTCTTCTTTTTAGTATATTGTACTATTATTTTAATATTATGAAAGCTTCTACAATTCACTACTTCTGTATTATGTAAAATACTACTATATTTTTCCACAAATACTATGAAACCCTAGTTCAAATTGGGGAAAAATTTAGTATATTGTATGACTGTTTCAATATTTATGAGAAAATTGTTGAGGAAGAGTGATTTGAGCATCTTTCCAGAACATCCGATTTAGAAATTAAATGCGAAAGGCCGATGGAATGCTTGAGTCATAGCTTTTGATGCATTGACAAGTTTAGAGTGTTGTACTATGTGTGCTTGTTTGTATAGATAAAAATTTACGGTTGGAAAATGTGACGAAAATGTTGTACTTAAATTCATGATTTTTTTTTTTTTTCCGTTACCAAAGAAAAGAGAAAATATTATTTTCTATCTTTGAGCATTGAAGCAGTCTCTCAAGACATCTGAGAATTAAGAGATCGTTTGTTTTCTATATTGATCGATGACAAGAACTGTACTTGCACCTATATTTTGTAATTTTTATGAATGGTGTTCCCTTTTATGAAGTTGAAGTTTCGAAAAAATTGTTAATTGACAATATTGAAATAAAAATCCTATTTCCTTTCTGTCTGAAACCGTGGAACCAATCGAAGCTTGGGCCTTCTTGGTTCTCCCCTAAACGGAATTCACTTTTCGAACCTATTCAAAGAAACTCGAGAAAGAAAAATTGGAAACTGGTAGAGGTGGATCTCTACTACTTATGCGTTAGCTTTTGGAGTTAAATGTACCATATGCTTCATTATTGTATGTTTGCTTTATCTTCATTGTTTATTAGTACACGATAATTTAGTATGTTGACTACTTTCTCGTACTTGTGATGATAATAAGGATTGAAGTTTAATAATGCTCCAATTTTTAGCAGAGGTAAATGGGGGAAGCCATGGAAGGACATGTTTTGGAGAGTGTGCGATCAGCTGTTTTTAAAGAATCAGAGAATCTAGAAGGTCACTGTACTAAGATCGAGGGTTATGATTTCAACCGTGGTGTTGATTATTCGGAGCTTCTCAAGTCCATGATCTCCACTGGGTTTCAGGCCTCTAATCTCGGCGATGCCATTCAAGTAGTTAATCAAATGGTGGGTTCTGTATGCTTAGCTTAAAGTGCTATATTTACTTATTTTTATATATTGTCAAAACTAAGATTAATCTATGGAAGAAAAAAAGAAAAGAAAAAAAAAGAAAGAAAGAAGAAGAAAATTTTAATTATGTTTATATCCCTTGCTACTTTCCCCTGGGCCTCCTGGTTTTGTAACACAGGGGCTATATTTACTTGTGGTCAGGCTCCTTAATGTATGCAGAATGAATGCGATGTGGTATGCAGTTTTTTTAGCCCGCAGTGCAACATGGTTACCCTTAGTTAGACAGTTGTCAGGGTCACATTTTCAAACTGTCAATTTGGTAAACAGTTGGCTGTCTCGAGACTTATTTTCTAAGTTTTAGGTTATCCTTTTTAAGTTCTTAGAACTTTGGATTCCCTTCACGTTTTGATTAGGATCACCATTTTTCGGAATCCTGATTGAGATTTTACCATGATTTGATGAGTTGGTTGAGGTCCTATAAGTCGGGGTCGGAATTTGTTTTCTTTTTATTCAGTCACTGTTTGTTGTTGTTATGGCTAGAAATTATTTGAGATAATGGAAGGCTAAATAACACATAATTCAACCAAATGAGTTTTTTGACAGTTTAGTTACTTTTTTGTATCCTATCAATTTAACTTTTCCCCCCTTTTACTTCCTTCAATTCTCATGGTCTCTTTTGTTGAGTTTCATTTTAGAGCACCCTTATCCATTTAGGAAGAAGCAGCGTGAAGCCATTCTGTCACTAGTGAGTTAGCACATCCAAAAGGAAAAACATGTCAAATTCACAAGACGCCTTTTCTTGGATGGATATAAAAGAAGAAATATGACAATTGTTGAATTATATCTCTTTTTGTATTTTTGTTTTCTTTCCCTCCTTTTGTTTCTTTTACAAAATCCTCATTCCAGTAACCTATTTGCTAGATGTTGTTAACATCTGATTCTGTTTTCCTTTTCTGAAGCTAGATTGGAGGCTTTCCGATGAGCCTATTGCGGAGGACTGCAATGAAGAGGAGAGAGATCTGGCCTTCAGAGAAAATGTGAAGTGCAAGGTGTTTCTTGGTTTTACATCAAATCTTATATCGTCTGGTGTACGAGAAACTATTCGGTATCTTGTTCAGCATCAGATGGTGGGTAAATGATACGCATTTAGGCTGCTTCTAATTAAATTTAGTAATGTACAAAGGGATCTGCAAAGAGGAATTATAGATACTGTATATATATATATATATTTTTTTTTCCGACCTCTAAGACAGCCTACAGCTAAGTTTCATCGGTTTGAAGCATTTGTGTACCATCATCATTTGAAACCTGTCATTATAAATAACTCACTTTTATGACGTTATTGGTATCTACAAGACTGAGCTGAGGGCATTCCCTTAATAAACAACCAAATTTTCTTCACTAGTTCAATATTTATAAATTATTTTCAAAGTCCAAACATAGGATTACAAATTTTTAACTCAGTTGTTTTCTTTTTTTGACAGGTCCATGTAGTGGTTACAACAGCTGGTGGTGTTGAGGAGGACCTTATAAAATGCCTTGCTCCTACTTATAAAGGAGACTTTTCTCTCTCGGGAACAAGTTTACGCTCAAAAGGATTGAACCGCATTGGTAACTTGTTGGTTCCTAATGGCAACTACTGCAAATTTGAGGATTGGATCATACCAATATTTGACCAGATGCTGGAGGAGCAGACAGTGAAGGTAGTCTTATTCATTCATCACTTTTTTTGTTTGACTGCAGACTTTGCTATGGTTTTACTTTTACCATGTTACATTCGTTATTAAATTGTCTCCATTATATAGTGTCACTGTCTTACTTGGCTTTAAGTTGACCCTTGTGCCATTGATGTTCAATTTTTGTCATAACTATGCAACAATTTTATTCTCCATCTCTTAGACTTTATAATGCTTGGTTACTTCTATGATTTGTCTATGGTGAATAAAGAAGAGATTCATCTATATGAAAGCACAAATAACAGTGAGGGAGACCAGCGAATTGGATGAAATTAGTCGTGGTACCTAGTATTATGCCTAGATCTGCAAGACTCTACGCAGATATCCAGCTCGCATGTGAAACTATCTTATCTAGAGTTTTGGCTGGTATGTATATGAATTGTTACGATTGCAATAAAAAAAAGAAACGTGTAATTTTCTGTTTCTTGAGTATTTATACTGTTTACAACATACATGATATTTCGCCTCCTTAACATCTTACACATTTTGTGAGTCGGTGGCGAACAATTAACAGAATATCAGAGCCGGCTAATGAGATTGTTAAAAGTATTAATAAATCAAGCTTTTGGATTTAATGCTGCACAGACTTTAACTATAGATGGCAATTTCAGTCTTTATTACAATTTGGTTTTCTTCCCTGTCATGTGTCTCACTAACTTTTGATAATTGATGCTAGCTTGGACTTCACTTGCCTTACGAATTGCTTGTTCTTGTGTCACAGAATATGCTATGGACTCCATCAAGATTGATTGCTCGCTTGGGGAAAGAAATAAACGATGAGAGTTCTTACCTATACTGGGCATACAAGGTTGGCATTTCTTACTCTCTGAACATGAAATTGAATTATTTTATTTAGTGCATGATAACAGTAAAATTAAGAGTCATGATATTTTACTTTACAGTCCTGTAAAATTTTTGATGTAATTGAGGATATGCATGTTCATGCGTTTCAACTGCATGTTCCTGTGTGCTAAAAAATATTAATTTTCTTGAAACAAGTGCTTTTGAGGACCCTTTTTTTCCTTCGTCAGCTCTGATTAGCTAATGTTTTGATGACTGGTGAAGCAAGTTAGAGACTAACCATGTGAATCCTATTTCTGTGAATATAAATCATAAATAAACAAAATGTTGTGATTTTATTATTGGATGACCTTTATATCTTACAACGAAATGAATAAGAAAAGAGATGGATGTTCCAAAAGAATTTTTATTCTTTGGTGGATGACTAGTCAAATTAAACAGCAATTAGTATCGAATAAAGAGCAGGTCTGCAAATATCATGAAAACATTATCTTTTACCACATTTTACATGCGGAAGCACAAAAATTACGACAGAGAGATAGTTGCAATACCAAACCAACTATAAGTATTATATTGCTTATTTTATTTGAGTGCCTTTGCTTTTCATCCCAAATTTAGGAAAATGCACTTCTTTTCCGATATACTCGATCTTTTTAATCACATATAGAAAGCAAAGCATGAGCACGAGAGAAGTGAAGATAGCAGTAAGACCTTTTTCCAGCAGTATATGAGGCAGGCAATTGACGTGGAAGCCATTTTCTTGCTACCAAGTTTAGCATCTCCTTGACTGTGTAACCTAAAGCAACCTTATATATGGAGATTATTCATTGATAGTTAGATTTGACCTTTGTTTTTCTCCTTTTTTCGTTTTGTCCTTAATTTTTAGAACAATATTCCAGTCTTCTGCCCGGGCTTAACAGACGGTTCACTGGGCGACATGTTATACTTCCATTCTTTCCGCAACCCTGGTCTAGTCGTTGACCTTGTGCAAGGTAAAGTTTACCTCTTTAACGTCATTTCATCTTCCCTTTTGGTATTGTTTTGTGAGTGCTTGCACTTTTAATCTAAACCAAACATGAAGTTTTCAGCATTTAGAAATTTAAATGTGGCACTCTGACATTAGTAACACCAGAAATTTACTCTCAGCAAATTAAGTGATTAATATTAGTAGCTCGTTGAACAGATATTAGGGCTGTGAATGGGGAAGCTGTTCATGCTAATCCGGCGAAGACCGGGATGATAATCCTTGGAGGTGGATTGCCCAAACATCATATATGCAATGCCAATATGATGCGAAATGGTGCGGATTTTGCCGTGTTTATAAACACGGCTCAAGAGTTTGATGGTAGTGATTCTGGGGCCCGCCCCGATGAAGCTGTATCGTGGGGAAAATTACGAGGCTCTGCCAAGATGGTAAAGGTATAAATCCTCTCTCTGTCTCTCTCTTGTGGTCTTCACACATGGCATTAAAACATTTGTTGTAAATAAACTTTTTTGCGTACGATCTGCCTGTTTGTTGCAATGTTCGACACTTCAAAGGTCAATTGCACTTTCTTCCATTGACTTCTGTTAGCAATCCCAATTTTTGGTTAATTTTTAAATTGTAGCAATCAAGTCCATGTCCTGTACCTCGAGGGAAATTAACTTCACACTAATTGCTAGCTTCCCTGACCTCTGGAAGGATCTAAATGCAACAATCAAAAAAACTAAAAATGATTTGCGTACCGACAATCACGTAATGAAAGTGTACTGACTCTTGTTGGCAATATCTTGTGCATATCATTATGCACGTGATCTTGCCACATAAAAGTTTGTACACTTTCTTTACAAGATTGTCACTAATATATAATTGTTGTTGGAAAAAATAAGGAACTGATTGACAATTGAAAAGTGAGGACTAAAATGAGATTTGGTGTTAATTATAGTGTGGAAAATGTAATTTTTTTCACATTTTAAGTATGCTCCTCCGAAAAGGAAAATAAAAACGTAATTAAATAGTTTTTCGTTTCTTTGGTTGGTTCTTTACCAGGTACACTGTGATGCAACTATTGCTTTTCCTCTTCTAGTTGCAGAAACTTTTGCTCAAAGAGGTAAAGGCAAGTCTTGACATGCTTTGTCTGGTTGAAAATTTATTTAAGATTTATTGCAGCTTGTCTTGCAGAAGCTTTAGCCAGTGTAAACATACGACATTAAATTGTTTATTTTCCTTTTTCCAAATCACTATTTTGGTGTTCACTTCATTTCGGATTTAATCCAGTTGCTAGTCAGATTCAGTGGCTAGAAAAATGCAAAGTGATTAGACTTTATGCATGAGTCTGATCTCTGGAAATTGTTCATCTTCGTGTACAATTCCTAATCTAATGGCTACTTTTCACAAGAGTGCAATGGCATATATTAGATCTTTTGCCTTCAGTTTAACTTTTTGTGTTCATTTCGGGGAAGTATTACTTTCTTGGGAGCAATTTTGAGGGGTTCGTCTGGGTTTCTCGTAGGCCCAAATCCTGGGCTC
>MKEJ01089678.1:0-12063 GCA_001753735.1 Embelia ribes
ATTTCAATACTTTTAAAAATCACTTCGTAACCTCTCATACTACGCTAAGTCGATTATAGAGAAAATCGACAGGGAAAAGAAGTCCGTCTGTTTCAATGTTGTCGATGGAGATCTCATGCAGCTTTACAAGACCTTTGTAATCACTGTTCATGTGGGTACCGAAGGAGAAAAGCACTTGGCAATGTGGACTTTCGACTTTGAGAAGTTGAATGAAAATGCGGAGAGCCAACCACATTGATGGATTTTGCTCCAACGTTTCATAACAAAAGGAGTTGGTAACCTTTGGATATTTTTTTTGTCGAGAATTTTTAAAGTATGTGAGCATAAAATACCAATAAATATGAATTTATTGGTATTTGACAAGTTGTTCACGGCCTCCGTAAAAGACATTATAGTTAGCGAGGTTTTCAAAATTTCCATCTTATTAACCCCAAACTTTCATGTATTCACATTAAAAAATTTTAAATGCTTCAGGAGTGTACAATCTAGAGACAAGTCTCAACATCTCCACAGCAGCAAGCAAAACAGGAATTGTTTGTCCCATTTTGAACGCTGCTGCTAATTCCTTATATCGACGATCTTCCAAAAATCTCTCATGGTGCTCAATGAATTGCAAAAGATTGTACTTTGAAGTTAGGTATTTTTTCAGGTCATTATTCATAGACTCACTTCGCTGTGTGCTCTTCATATCCGTAGTGAACATATAATGGGCGTACCCAGTACCAAAGCTCCCACCTGAGGAGGGAAATATCTAGGCAAGTCTTCTCTCTGCTTTGCAGGGAGATTGATTCGAACCCGCGACCACCAACGCACAATGGAGAGACTCCACCGTTGCGCCAGGCCCGCCCTTCAGTTGTATTATCTCATCTTATAAAAAAAAAGTTGTATTATCTCTTCTCACTGAGGGTTGATATGACAGGCTTTCTTTGGTACTTTAATATGTTTGAGTCCTAGCTACACTATTAAGTCTATGATGCTCGTCACTTTACTTTTGCCTGATGAGGTTGTTCAATTTATTTGTAGCTCAACTTCAAGGAACTACTCAGGATCATTTGCAGATATTTAATATAGAGCTGAAAGCAAAAATAAAATCATATCAGATGCCTGAGCAGGTAGTTTTCTCACCCTCTGTAATGCAGAGAGCATCAATGTTAATGCTTATTAAAATTTCCTCCGTAATTTACCAAGATGGTTTGTATTTAGGTTGTTTTCTGGAAGTGGATTACCCCTAAGATTTTGGGCCTTGTCACTCAAACCTCTGTTCATCATTGGTCAATTGAAGGTAATCATACTCTTTTCTTGCTGTGCAGGCTATAACTTGCCTTTTCAGGTTCATACACCTAATGGTTTGTTGGAAATGATTTATTTAAAGCAATTGGTTTTTGACTTCTCAGGGGATTCCGAACCTGTGAAGATGTTTGATAGAACAGCTAATTTAGCCAACAATCAGATTATTAATTATCGGTGTGATCCAGCAGAAAAGTGGTTGGTTTTGATTGGAATTGCCCCTGGTTCACCCGAGGTACTTGTACTGTTGGGTTGTAGAGCATAAAGCTCATTCTTCTTTCTTATCGTCCATTGCCTATCTTGTATATTTCTTTCGACTTAGTTTTGCCCTCCTATTGCATTAGAGGGTTACAAGATTGAATCCTGGCGATGCAATTTCTGTCTTCATCGTGTATTGATCGCACTTCCTTCAATATTCAAGAGATGCATTCGTTTTGGAGTCCAGTCTCTTATAAATGCAACTATGTTTTATCCTTGTTGTTGGTTTGTCTTCTTTTTCATAAAGTTATAAATGTTGAGCTTTAGAGTTGTCTGCTACCTTTTTTATTTCTTTTTTGATCTGCTCTTCCCATCCTCATGTGACCCTGTTTACATACTGAACTCCAACATTCCTATTTTATGCAGAGACCCCAACTTGTCAAAGGAAATATGCAGCTATTTTCTGTGGATCAACAGCGCAGCCAAGCACTTGAAGCGCATGCAGCTTCATTTGCCTCATTTAAAGTGTGTTTTTTTTTGGAATTTCTCGTGTATACATGCTGTTTACAATTCTCAAATTCGTGACTTATTAACTGAAAATGCACCTTTACCTTGCCACAGGTTTCAGGAAATGAGAATCCTTCTGTACTGATCTCTTTCGCTACAAAGTCAATAAATGCTGGACAAGTTACATCAAAGTTGCATGTTATCGAGCTTGGTGCCCAACCAGGTACCGTTTTATTCTCTCTGTTCACATATATATCTATATTCACGTGTGTGTAATATTTGTATACATATACTTGTCTATTATCGAAGAAGGTGAAACATGCTGATCCAAGGTTTGCGGTATCACCACTGAATACTTTTTAACTGCTCTAGTCTAACTCCATAGCTAGTAAAAACAGTCCTGCTTGTATTGTTTTCCTGCAGTGGCTGTCTTTTTATCTTTAAATTAACACATGCATTGTGGAATCGGTTCATGAGTATTCCTATTGTGTACTTTTTGCATCAATCTGGACTAGGCTGGTCAGAAGTTATTGTTGCCGTTTTGTTAGCCTCCAGTTTTCTTAAAGGAACAACTGAAGCTGAGGGAAAATAATAAATGCTGGAAGTCACCGTTTGTTTCTTTGACAATTAATAAGTATTCATGTGGAATAGTTGTGCTTCCATGGTTCTCATGTGGAGTTTATGAACTGTTGTCTTTCGTGCTGGTGCACTTGTTGCAGGGAAGCCAGCTTTTACAAAAAAGCAGGCAGATCTTTTCTTTCCTCCAGATTTTGCTGATGACTTTCCAGTTGCCATGCAGGTACATTTCTTTCCATATATGTGTATGTGTGTATTGCATTGCAGCTTCTTTTAATGCTGCTGCTTAATTTGGCAGATCTCTCACAAGTATAGCTTGATCTATGTCATCACCAAACTGGGCCTCCTTTTTGTATATGATCTGGAGACAGCTACTGCTGTCTACAGAAATAGGATTAGTCCAGATCCAATATTTTTGACATCCGAAGCTTCAACTGTTGGAGGTTTCTATGCTATAAACAGGCGTGGCCAGGTGTTGCTTGCCACTGTCAATGAAGCAACTATCGTGCCTTTTGTTAGTGGTCAAGTACGTTTGTTCTTAATTTTGTCAATTGTTTATTTTTCTTTTTTGTGGTCCTTACTTTTTGGATGAATTTATTTGTATTCTTGTACTTGAAACTAACTACTATTTATGAATTTTATCTGGTTATGCAGTTGAACAATCTGGAGCTTGCTGTCAATCTTGCTAAAAGAGGAAATCTGCCCGGTGCAGAGAATTTGGTAAACATCTTGTTCTTGGGAAACTATTGTTCTACTCTTAGTAGCATATCATCAATAGTAAATCGTGGCTCCTTTTCTATACCTGTCCTGATCAATTTTCTTTTTTGGCCTTGAAAATTCCTTCATGATGTTCGACACTTACCTTACTGCCTTTTGATATTACCTCAGGTTGTCCAACGGTTCCAAGAATTATTTGCTCAAGCGAAGTATAAGGAGGCTGCTGAGCTTGCTGCAGAATCTCCACAGGGGATCCTTCGAACTCCTGATACAGTTGCAAAGTTTCAGGCATGTGTTCTGTTTCTTGATTTAGTTTACTCTCTGATTCAATTTCATTTGCCTGTTGCTAATTTTTTTTTTGATCATGGTTTATTTCTGGCTGTTTGTTCGTCTTAAGAATAAAAGAGAGTATCAATTCTTCGTTGTTAATAGTCTAGAAAGTTTCTTATACAACATATTTAATTTGATTTGAGAGTTATTCTGGCCAATCATGGGATTCTAATCGTTGATATGCTGAAAGAATATAAAGCAATTAATATATTTCTGTAAGTGGGTGAAAGGAGTAGTGTCTGATTGAAAATATGGGAAATTTGCAAGCGGCGAGTTCCACACAGAGTTCTTAGTATTTAGTATTTTAGTTGTCATATCTTTGGTACTGAGAAAAATATAGAACACATGATGAATTTGTGCCAGATTTTGTGCTGGTTTATTTCTTTTAGTTTGTTTGTAAGATCAATTGCTAGGATTATAGGAAAATGATTATCCTGTTTTAAGGAGTAAACGTGGAGGTTTTTTGCCTGCTAAGCATTACTGTTGCACACTTGCATCTTTTACCTGCATCATGATCCATTTGACAATTTGAGAGTTTAATTTCTTGCCAATAATGATTTTGAAGATGCATTTTTCATTTACATAAAATTATTATGTGTGGCATTGTTGATGTTTTCTGCCGTGTTCAGTAGCTTTATGAGGGCAGCGCCAAGTGGCTTTAATCATTCATTTGTGTATTGAATCTTGAAAGACTTGAACCGAATAGTTTTATTGCTTGATGTTGATTTCAGAGTGTTCCTGTACAAGCTGGGCAGACACCACCTTTGTTGCAGTATTTTGGAACTCTTTTGACAAAAGGGAAGCTCAACCCATTTGAGTCACTCGAGTTATCACGCCTTGTGGTTAATCAAAACAAGAAAAATCTTTTGGAGAATTGGTTGGCCGAAGACAAGCTGGAATGTAGTGAAGAGCTAGGAGACCTTGTCAAGGTTCAATATGTTGAAATTTGAATAATGATTTGAGTTAATATGTAAGCCATGTGTTGTTATGTTGTGAAATAGTTTCCGCCTGTCTGTGTGTATTGTCAAATTTGACTTGCAGACTCTAGACAATGACCTGGCATTGAAAATATATATTAAAGCTAGAGCGACTCCGAAAGTTGTTGCTGCTTTTGCTGAGCGCAGGGAGTTCGACAAAATTCTGATATATTCGAAGCAGGTGAGTAATGTACCTTTTACCTGATAACATGTTGAAGTTGAACTTGGATATTATCATACTTGTTTCCTTTGATTTGGATTTTAGTCTGTCATGGTAATTAAGTTGACCTTCTATTTGGTTGTTATGTACCGCAGTGGTATTTAAGTTGACCTTTCTTGTTTTATTCATGTTAATATTTTTCTCGAGAAACTAACTTTTTGTGTTAATTTCTTTGGTGTGCTTTTGTTTGTTTGATGAAGGTTGGTTATGCACCTGATTATTTGTTCCTCTTGCAAACTATTCTCAGATCAGATCCCCAGGTATACACTTTGAATTTCAGTATTAAATTCTCTCTATAATATTTTATGTATTAGGTCTAGTTAGAGTTAGTTGCATTTGAATTAATATTCTAAAGAAGTGTTGCATTTTTGGAAAAGAGACATCAATTGCATGGCACATGCTGGATAGTGTTAAAAAAGGAACTTGCCCATATACTTCTTTAAGCCTTTTTTATAGATATATTTGTAGTTTAATATAGAAAATATTATTCAGAAAATGAGCCTTGTACTGACTACTGAGAGAGTAGTTTTGATACCACTGGTGGAAACTCTTTTTTATCTTAAAACACTTCTGGAAAGAGAGGAGATTCTACCTTACTGGATGAAAACTAATTTCTCCTATACGAGTAAATTAACTAATCATAATATTTTCTTTTGGCTGTATATTCATTTATCTACAACTTTTGTGTGGTATTTCAACATGTGACTTAACTAATATTGCATGAGTAATTACGTTTAGTCAAAATTTCTTGAATGGGAATAAATAATTTCGTCCTGTATGGACCCCTCTTTTTTCATCGGGCAGGGTGCTGTTAACTTTGCATTAATGATGTCTCAAATGGAGGGAGGTTGTCCTGTTGATTACAACACAATTACCGATCTATTTCTTCAGGTTTGTTTACTCTTATAGATGATTTCGTACTGAGATTTAAATGGTATACCACCAGAGTTGTTTGTGCTCCGGGGTTGATTACTGATTGTAGACTTACCTGTTTCTGATTTTATGCATATTGAGATTTAGAACTTCTTTATGCTCAAGATATTGCGGATGTTATTTTTACAACTGAATAATTATTTTTCCAATCAGAGAAACATGATTCGTGAAGCAACAGCCTTTCTGTTAGATGTACTGAAGCCAAATTTGCCAGAACATGCTTATCTGCAGACAAAGGTAGGTTTTTTTCAAGAGCACGGAAGTTTCGTTTTTTTTGTTGCTTCCATTTCATCTTCATTATTTTCCTTGTCACAGGTTCTGGAAATTAATCTTGTCACTTTTCCCAATGTTGCGGATGCTATTTTAGCAAATGGAATGTTTAGCCACTATGATCGTCCTCGTATAGCTCAACTTTGTGAAAAGGCTGGTCTTTATGTGCGAGCTCTTCAGGTAGGCTGAATTATTGTACTTCACTTTTCTACTGTGGCCCTATAGATTCATTCTGGAGTACTGGGCTATAATAATTTGCATTTTATGCAGCACTACAGTGAACTGCCTGATATAAAACGTGTGATTGTGAATACTCATGCCATTGAGCCACAGGTACATTTTGCTCAACTATGTTTGGAAATTTGGCAATTACAATACGCTTGCTGAAAATCTTTTCTTTTTTGCAGTCTCTTGTTGAATTCTTTGGGACTCTTTCTAGAGAGTGGGCCCTGGAGTGCATGAAGGACCTTCTTTTGGTGAATTTGAGGGGTAATCTTCAGATAATTGTGCAGGTACTGGTTTCAGTCTTATCTTATTGCATATGGAAATTCATAAATGATTGTATCTGGTTGAACCTTCCAAGCTGAAACTTGCAGGTTGCCAAGGAATATTCTGAGCAGTTGGGAGTTGATGCTTGCATCAAACTTTTTGAACAATTCAAATCGTACGAGGGGCTGTACTTCTTTCTGGGCTCATCTTTGAGCTCGAGGTATGATTTTCGAGAAAAAAAGGAAGTTACCTTTTGTTTTCCGACATTTTATTATGTTTTCAATACAACGTTGTTAAAAGCTCTAGGCACCGTTAAGGCGTTAGGACCCCGTATTGCCCGAGGCTCTAGGCACCGTTAAGGCGTTAGGACCCCGTATTGCCCGAGGCTCTAGGCACCAACCAAGGCGTTTGCCTGAGTAATGTAAGGAGCTAACGATTTTTTAATAAATTTCATCATCTCAAATTTCATCATCTCATAGGATTATTAAATTTTTCTGGTGTATGTAAAAGTATAAGCTCTTGTTGAAGGGGTGGTGAATTGGTGGTAACTTTTTGATATGTTATTGCATAACCCTTTTATAGTTTATTTGAGTGATGCGATAATAAAACGTATTATAAAATTAATATATGCCACAAAGATGGAACAAAGAAATAGAAAAATAGTATGATGTACGGCGCTCGCCTTAGCGCTTTAAGCGCTAGTGTCTTAGCTAAAGGTGCTTGCCTAGGCATGCCTTTCTGATGTGGCTCGCCTGGATCCATATGTGGCGTCTTGGCCTTGTGTTGCCTTGCCCGAGAATCTAGGCGAGAGACTGAAGAGCTTTTAATAACATTGTTTCAGTATGCTTGTGTTTAATATACATGTTTTTTCTTTTGTAGTGAGGATCCTGAAATTCACTTCAAATATATAGAGGCAGCTTCTAAGACTGGTCAAATCAAGGAGGTTGAGCGTGTGACAAGAGAATCAAACTTCTATGATCCTGAGAAGACAAAAAACTTTTTAATGGAGGCCAAGCTTCCTGATGCAAGACCACTTATAAACGTGTGTGACCGGTTTGGGTTTGTCCCAGATCTTACACACTACTTGTATTCAAACAACATGTTGCGCTATATTGAAGGTTATGTTCAAAAGGTAAACAAAGTTTTTTGACTGCATTGCTGTCTATTTAGTTTCATTGTGAAGCTTATGTTAGTAATTTTGGGTGGTTGTCTTGCTAGGTAAATCCCGGAAATGCTCCTTTAGTTGTTGGACAGCTGTTGGATGATGAGTGTCCGGAAGATTTTATTAAAGGCCTTATTCTATCTGTCCGGTCTTTGCTCCCGGTTGAACCTTTGGTTGACGAATGCGAGAAAAGGTATTGTACCTTCTTTTTTCATCTGAAGTAATTCAAAGCGGCCAAATGTAATTTGTTTGCTGCCAAATGTTCTTATAATTTTATATGTTTTGAAACTTGTTTTGATTGTTTTGCACCACATCATGAATTGTTTCTTGAAGATCTCAAATTTTGTGATAATGGGAATGTCACTGTCCCAAAGATCTCAAATTTTGTGGTAACAGGACGTGACATTGAAAACAATAGTTTGATTCTGGGGTCTCTCTTTTCATGTTGCCTCTTTTGACCTAAAATCATCATACTTGATTTCAGGAATCGACTTCGATTACTCACTCAGTTCTTGGAGCACCTTGTGAGCGAGGGAAGCCAAGATGTTCATGTTCATAATGCCCTTGGTAAAATCATAATTGACAGCAACAATAATCCAGAGCACTTTCTCACCACTAATCCTTACTATGACTCACGTGTCGTGGGCAAATACTGCGAGAAGCGGGATCCTACGCTTGCTGTTGTTGCTTACCGTCGAGGACAGTGTGACGATGAACTCATCAATGTTACAAATAAGAATTCCTTGTTTAAACTTCAAGCCAGGTTAGTGACTCGTTCAGTTACTTTACTCAAATACATATTTAATGAGTGTATATATGTATATATATTATATATATATGTATTTTTTCTTTGTTTAGTTGCTGAAATATATCTATTATTTTCTCCTCTATTCAGATATGTAGTGGAAAGAATGGATGCTGATCTGTGGGAGAAGGTTCTCAACCCTGAGAATGAGTTTAGAAGGCAACTGATTGATCAAGTTGTGTCAACTGCTTTGCCTGAAAGCAAGAGCCCTGAACAAGTTTCTGCAGCTGTTAAAGCTTTTATGACTGCTGATCTTCCTCATGAATTAATTGAACTTCTTGAAAAGATTGTGCTTCAAAATTCTGCATTCAGTGGAAACTTTAATCTGCAGAACTTACTTATCTTGACGGCCATTAAGGCTGATCCATCTAGAGTTATGGACTACATAAACAGACTAGATAACTTTGACGGGCCCGCCGTTGGGGAAGTAGCGGTGGAAGCCCAGCTGTACGAGGAAGCATTTGCAATTTTCAAGAAATTCAATTTGAATGTCCAGGCAGTCACCGTTTTATTGGATAACATCCGAAGCATTAATCGTGCGGTTGAATTTGCATTCCGTGTTGAAGAAGATGCTGTTTGGAGCGAGGTGGGCAAGGCTCAGCTCAGGGAGGGATTAGTCAGTGAAGCAATTGAGTCATTTATTCGTGCAGATGATGCCACTCAATTCTTAGATGTTATTCGTGCTGCTGAGGACACAAATGCCTACCATGATTTAGTGAAGTACCTTCTGATGGTGAGAGAGAAGACAAAGGAACCGAGGGTTGACAGTGAGCTCATTTATGCCTATGCTAAGATTGATAGATTGGGAGATATTGAAGAATTTATTCTCATGCCAAATGTAGCTAATCTGCCAAATGTTGGTGATCGGTTGTATGATGAAGCCCTGTATGAGGCTGCAAAGATTATATATGCTTTTATTTCTAACTGGGCTAAGTTGGCTTGCACGCTCGTTAAGCTGAGACAGTTCCAAGGCGCTGTTGATGCAGCACGTAAAGCAAATAGCGCTAAGACATGGAAGGAAGTTTGTTTTGCTTGTGTTGATGCTGAGGAGTTCCGGTTAGCTCAAATCTGTGGTCTCAACATCATTGTACAGGTGAAATCTTGAAGTTATGAGATCTTCTGTACTTGTTTGGATTGCAGATTTTGTCCTTTTCTTTGAAGTATTAAAATTATTTGTTGCTTGGAGAAGCTGTTACGCTTTTAGCTATTGTGGCTCCTATTTTTTGGTATGGTAATTGTATTTGTTTGGCTAATATTTTTTGTTAAATTTTTTTGTTTTGTTGCAATCACGCAGGTGGATGACTTGGAGGAGGTTTCTGAATACTATCAGAACAGAGGATGCTTTAACGAGCTAATTTCCCTCATGGAGAGTGGTCTTGGGTTGGAACGTGCTCATATGGGCATCTTTACGGAGTTGGGAGTCCTTTATGCTAGATACCGATATGAGAAGCTCATGGAGCACATTAAGTTGTTTTCAACTCGTCTCAACATTCCTAAGCTCATCCGAGCTTGTGATGAACAACAACACTGGAAAGAACTCACATACTTGTATATTCAGTATGACGAGTTTGATAATGCTGCTACCACCATCATGAATCATTCCCCTGAAGCTTGGGATCACATGCAGTTTAAAGACGTCATTGTCAAAGTTGCTAATGTGGAACTGTATTACAAAGCAGTGCACTTCTACTTACAAGAACATCCTGATCTTATAAATGATCTTCTTAATGTGATTGCTCTTCGTGTAGACCATACACGTGTGGTTGATATAATGCGAAAGGTAGACGATTATCTCGAATATTCTTTTTTATGATCTTACTGTTTTTTGGGCAACTTAAAGTAACCTAAATTTTGGCCACAACTGTATTTCTTTCTGGATGTTAGGCTGGCCATCTGCTCCTTGTGAAGCCATACATGGTCGCGGTTCAGAGCAACAACGTTACTGCTGTAAATGAGGCTTTGAATGAAATTTACGTGGAGGAGGAAGATTATGATAGATTGCGAGAGTCCATTGATTTGCATGATAGCTTTGATCAGATTGGACTTGCACAGAGGGTAGGTGTAGCTGTAGCTTTAATGTGCCTTTCTTCCCTGTTAGTGAGGGCTAATTTTTTTTCCCTTTTTCATCTTGTTTTGGCAGATTGAGAAACATGAGCTTCTTGAGATGAGGCGTGTTGCTGCTTATATCTACAAGAAAGCTGGTAGATGGAAGCAGTCTATCGCCTTGTCTAAGAAAGACAATCTCTACAGGGATGCCATGGAGACTGCATCTCAATCTGGTGACCGAGAACTTGCAGAGGAGTTGCTCGTTTACTTCATTGAAAAGGTAGTTACCTCAACCTTTACATTGAAGGCATGCCCTGCCATTTTGAGTTACAGTGAATTCTTGTTAAGTATCTGCTTTTAAAAGTTTCGAACGCTGACGATGAACCTGAATCTAATTGGGCGTGAACCTTAGCTCCTTGAGGAAATCCACTTTGTCGTGGAATTATTGCATTTAATGCGTAATTCTGTTGTCAGATTAAGTCTTTAGATTACTTTCTGTTGTATACGGAAAGAGTTTTAACAATTTTCTAATTTGATTTTTATCATATATTGCTCAGAATGAACTGATTTTTATGTTTTTTCTTTCTCTGTCTCAGAATATTTTGGTTAAGCTATTATATATTGTCTGTTGGCTCTGTTCGCAGCTATGTACTTGTTGCTTTTGCTTAATAACTTTATAGATTATAACACCAGATTTTTAGTTCTTTATGAATCATTTTACGAGAAGTTTTGGATGGTGAAATTATTTTCCGTGTCAAGTACTTGAATGCAACTTTTCACTTTGACATGCTGGCTGGTTTTTTACGCCATATAAATCTTTGATACTAATTTTGATGTACTTTTCAGGGGAAGAAGGAATGCTTCGCTTCTTGTCTCTTTGTTTGTTATGACTTGATCCGACCAGATGTGGCTTTGGAACTGGCTTGGATGAACAACATGATAGATTTTGGCTTCCCATATCTGTTGCAGGTAACCTCTTGTTTCTTTTCTATCATTATATACATTGAAAGAATGAAGAAGTCTAAATCAGCTGACTGAAGCTGAACTTTTTCCAAAGCTTTTACCAACCTCATTCTCATATCTGCTTTCATTTATGCTACATGACATGTCTAACTGAGGTTTTATTTCATTGAATTTAATTCGAATGGTCCACCTGCGTTAAGTTGACTTGATTGATGTGGCTTTATTTGGTTTTAAAAATTTTGAAACAGTGGAAAACTTGACTTTTTTTCTCAAAATCTTTTACGTAGTTGATCATTCCCTTTTTCTTGCAGTTTATTCGAGAGTACACGGGCAAGGTTGATGAACTTATTAAGGATAAGCTTGAGGCTCTCAGTGAAGTTAAGGCCAAAGAGAAGGAAGAGAAAGACGTTATAGCACAACAGGTTTTTCCTTGAAGAACTTTATCCTCATTTCTTGTAGTATGATGTGTTTATGTTCAAAAAGAATACACACTTTTGGAAGTGCTTTTCATGGATTGGTTCCCATTCTCAATATTAGGCCTTGAAGAGGACTCGAATCTCCATGCTCTTTAGCACGAGATTTT
>MKEJ01089685.1:0-16420 GCA_001753735.1 Embelia ribes
CTCAAAGTTGGTACCTTTTATGAGTTCAAGTCTCATAAAAATTACATGGAAAACCATATATTTTCCAACAGGATTAGCTTTAAATTTGATACTGTTAGAATGTAAAGTACGATTTAAGTCCCAATCATTTAATCAAAAGCTGATCTAACGGAGGAGGACGAATTGGATAAGTGAGCCCCCTTGGGAGGAAACTATTCCATTTATGACTCAAATTTTTGAGAAAAACAAAACTCCACCTGAGAACTTATGTCTCATTGTTTTCTACCACTCCTACGCATCAATACATACATTCATACCACAGATATAAGCAAATGGAGATCCTTTGCCATACTTTTCCTTTTCTGGGTTTCTGTGTTTTTGTGTGTGTGACTTGGGTCCGTAAAATATAAAAACACAAACTTCTGATAATGAGTATGGAAAAGGAAATCTACACCGCCGCCTTCAAAACTTCACCGAATAGGAGCCTGGACTATTTTTTGGGTTTTCGCTTACGCTAGTTTCTGGGCATATAATTATTGCATGGGTAAATGGTTTAGTTCACAAGAAAGGAATACGAAGTTCATCCATTATGACAAGGAATAGACAAACAAAACCTCAAATTTTACTTTTCACATTGATCAATTCTTTTCTTTCTATAACTCTTTCTTTCCTACACACCACACCAAGGAATCTTCTTTCTCTTCTCCTATTAGTCCCCTTAATCCGCCCATATATATATATTACCCATTTGCGTAACAAATCAGAAGTGGAAAATCACATTCCGGTTTCGAAATCAAATCAATTGAAAACACGGCATCTACTTCGTCCAACCAGCTATCAGATACCCCAATGGCAGAGTGCTTGTGCAATGCTCTCAAGAAGAACCGATACCACATGAAGAGATGTTTTACTATGTACGAGATATATACTTGTTTTTCGTGGAGTTTACTTATCTTATGGTCATGTTTTCTGAAATGGGAATAATAATGAGTTTTCTTTTTGTGAAAATTAAGGTTTGTTGGAAATGGGAAAAGGTTGATGAAACCCCGCCATCTAAAGGAAGAAATTGAGAAAACAATCGAGGACAAGCATGAAAGAGCCAAAGTTTTCGAGGACGGCTTACTTGGTCATATCATCGATTCTACTCAGGTAAATTGTGTCTCTCTCCCTCTCTCTCCCAAATATCTTTCCTAACAAAAAACTACGGAATATTTTCAGGAAGCAGTCGTACTTCCACCTATTGTCACTCTGGCCGTTAGGAGAAATATGAGCTCCTGGGAGTTTTTCAAGGTCAATGCAGATGACTTATCTGTAGATTCAATCCCAGCTAGAGACTATTTGAAATTCAAAGAAATGATCTATGATGAGAATTGGTAGGTCCGAGCTACCAGTCTTTCACATTTATGAATAAAACTTAGATTTTTTACTTTTGGTGATTTTCTTGAATTGTGCTAACATTTAGAAATTCAGGGCAAATGACGAAAATGCATTGGAAGTAGATTTTGGAGCATACGACTTTGCTACTCCTAAACTGACCCTTTCGTCTTCTATCGGAACTGGACTTGATTTCATTTCAAAGTTTGTTGCTTCCAAGATTAGTTGGAATCTAAAGCATGCTAAGGCTTTGGTCGATTACTTGCTCACCCTCAATCACCATGGAGAGGTTAATTTATTCAGGTTATACTAATTGGAAACTAAAAAAAGATATAATAACTAAAGGTTATCCTCATCTTTTGTTACATTTTCAGAATCTTATGATAAATGAGACACTCAATACGGTAGCCAAGCTTCAAGGAGCATTGATTGTAGCTGACGTCTACGTTTCTGCATTTCCCAAGGATACACCATACCAGCAACTTGAGCAGAAGTAATCATCTATATTTAATAAAAAAATTATAGATTGCTATAGTACTTTATCATTTAAAAACTTATTTTTCTCGTGTTTGTAGACTTAAACAATGGGGGTTTGAGAAGGGGTGGGGAGAAAATGCAGGACGAGTTAAAGAGGTGATGAGAATCCTCTCAGAGATTCTCCAAGCACCCGACCCTGTTAAACTGGAGTCATTCTTTAGAAGGCTTCCGAATATGTTCAAAATTGTTATCTTCTCCGTCCATGGTTATTTTGGCCAGTCAGATGTCTTAGGCTTGCCTGATACAGGAGGCCAGGTATACATACATATGTCTATATACATTGATAGAATAATGATATACATACCAACAATCGTGTACAAAAAATGTACAAATTCTTGTGTGGCAACATTTTGGGCTTTATGAAGGGATCAACAAGCAAGATGCTTACACAAAAGAGTCTGTACACTTTCTCTACTTGATTGTCAGTACGTGAATCATTTTCCATATTGACATTACCTTAATACACAGAGTAACATATCATACTGCTTCACATGGACTCGAGTTTGAAATTCATACAGGTTGTTTACATACTAGATCAAGTAAAATCTTTCGAAGAAGAATTGCTTCTCAGAATTAAGCAGCAAGGGTTGAATGTTAAGCCTCAGATTCTTGTGGTAAGATATTCTGAAAATTCACCAGAAATACGAGTTCTAAGTCCAATTTCTAAAATTGACATTTTTTTTTTCACCTTTCTTACAAAAATTGTGAAGGTCACTCGTCTCATACCAGACTCAAAAGGGACGAACTGCAACAAGGAGATGGAGCCTATACTGAACACATCGCACTCCCACATCGTCAGAGTCCCATTCAGGACTGACAACGGGGTTCTCCCTCAATGGGTCTCTCGGTTCGATGGCTATCCTTATCTTGAGAGATTTACACAGGCAAGTGCCTTACATTTCTCTTCGGATCACACACATTCATTTTTTTATTTGATTATAACGTGGTTTCCCATATGTGTGACCATCTTTCGTCTCTGCATGTTTGTAGGATGCTACTGTCAAAGTCGTTGAGCTCATGGAAGGTAAACCGGATCTTATACTAGGGAACTATTCTGATGGAAACTTGGTGGCATCGCTAATGGCAACTAAACTAGGAGTAACTCTGGTTAGAACTCATTGATTAGTTCATTACAAGTTATGGAAATTATTAAGTTCATCAACCGAGATAAGTGCAAATCTAAATTTTTAGTTTTGCTATATAAACCTAGGGAACCATTGCACATGCCTTGGAGAAGACCAAGTATGAGGATTCTGATGTGAAATGGAAGGAGTTGGACCCAAAATACCACTTCTCCTGCCAATTTACAGCCGACATTATTGCAATGAATTCAGCGGATTTTATCATTACGAGTACATACCAAGAAATTGCAGGAAGGTTAGGGCTTGTTTGGTTCGCTTTCGTCAATTTTTCATTTATTTAGTTTCGGTTGGTTGCCAGTGGATAGAATGGGTGGTTTGTCTCCGAAGTGGCGAGTGCTTAATGATTTACTTGTTTATATTTCAGCAAAAGTAAGCCAGGACAATATGAAAGCCATGCTGCTTTTACCATGCCAGGCCTTTTCAGAGTAGTCTCGGGCATTAACGTATTCGATCCAAAGTTCAACATTGCTGCTCCTGGGGCTGAACAAGCTGTCTTCTTTCCCTACACCGAGAAAAGCAAACGATTTACTAAATTTAATCCTGCTATTGAAGAACTGCTCTACAACAAGGAGGACAACAACGAGCACATGTAAGCATAATGGCATATCAGTCATGTATTGTTTTGTTAATAGTTAATGACCAAGTGGCTAAAATCCGAAAAGTAAACCTTCTTTCTTGGATTTTTTTGAATTTTTGGGTTCAAAACAACGTTAGGAAAATAAGACAGCTGCTTTTAGGCAGAGAAATATATCCAACCAAACCAAACATCTTTTATTTGTTACATGCCTAAAAGGCTAGATAATGAGTTGATGCCAAAGAAGCCCCTGGTATAAAGGGTGACGCTAAAAATAAATTCAGAACTAACTTTTCAACATGCTTCTACAGAGGCTTTCTAGCAGATAAGAGGAAACCAATCATCTTTTCAATGGCTAGACTCGACACAGTGAAGAATATCACGGGATTAACCGAGTGGTTTGGGAAAAATAAAAGACTGAGGAACTTAGCCAACTTAGTCGTTGTTGCGGGGTTCTTCGACCCATCAAAATCAAAAGACAGGGAAGAAATTGCCGAAATTAATAAAATGCATGATTTAATAAAGAAATATCAACTCAACGGTCAGTTCAGATGGATAGCTGCTCAAACCGATAGATACCGCAATGGAGAGTTGTACCGATTTATAGCAGATACAAAGGGGGTTTTTGTTCAACCGGCTTTATATGAAGCTTTTGGTCTAACTGTTATTGAAGCAATGAACTGTGGGTTACCCACGTTTGCGACAAATCAAGGAGGACCAGCAGAGATTATTGTGGATGGGGTCTCAGGTTTTCACGTTGACCCCAATAACGGCGATGAATCAAGCAATAAAATTGCTGATTTCTTTGAGAAATGCAAGTCAGATAGAGAATATTGGAACAGGATGTCTCAAGCAGGTCTCAACCGTATATATGAATGGTAAAAAACTGATTCCAGAATCTTATTGAGAAAAAAATAAGAAAATATCATTTGATTATCTAATGACTAATCATGTTTAAACTGCAGTTACACATGGAAGATATATGCAACTCGAGTTTTGAACATGGGATCTTTATATGGATTTTGGAGGGTACTAAATAAAGAACATAAGCAAGCTAAGGAGAGATACCTTCAAATGTTTTACAATCTCCACTTCAGGAATCTGGTAAGCTTCGCAAGAGTTTTAAATGTTCAGTAATCATGTTGGTGACGAAAAGAAAAATATATACAATAAATAAACTAAATTTATGCAATCTTACAGGTAAAGAGCATAGCGATCCCAAGTATCGTGGCCCAACAAGAGGCAGCCACTGACGCAGCAAAACCTACAGAACCAGAACAAGTACCGATACCTAAGCTCCCAGAGCCAATCCAAAAGCAAGAACCAGAACCGCAGTCTACGACAGGGTATATTTGCTACCTTTAACTACATTGTCAAGTCAATATATGCAAGTTCAATACATACCTGTGTACAAGGCTTTTAGTATAACTTTCCTTTTCCACTTCAAAGTTCTTAAAACTATGTTTGCTTATTCAAAAATAAATCTTGTGCAGGGAACCTGTAGAGCAGAAACAGCCTGACTCGGCAAAGGATGGTAGCAATTTTTGCCCGTGTTGTTCATGGCCCTTTTGGTGTCTCTCCGTTTGTGTCATTGCTTATGCTGCAATGACATATTACAACCTCCGAACATAATCGTAATCCAGTAATTTGTTTTTCAAACCATGTTACTCGTTAGACGAATTGAACAAACTCTTTGAAGTGTAATCCTTATTCCATTAATAAAAGACTCAGGGTTATATGTATTTAAGCTCCCAATGTTGTGGTACTCTTGCACACCAAAATTTCAATAACTTATTGCCAAATTGATACAGGATCCTTCCTCATGTCTACCCAAAAAGATAAAATAGAACTAATTACATATTCCATTCACTTGCAAATTGCAGGTGAAATACACACATTGTAGGTGTTTCGCAGGTAACTGAAGAAACTCAAATATTACCAGTTCAAATATCCTTAAATTGCAAGAGCTGGTAGTGTTAACACTAAACAATGACATTGCATATTTTTATCATACCAATTTGGATTTCTCAACAGAATGGACATTCAGCCGAAGCTTTGAACCACACAGGAATAAACAATATAGAGCATAACTCATATTCAAATTTAGAAGAAGAATGAAAATCTTTGCCAATGCTAACGTGGTCTCTTGTAGTAATGCATACAATTTCACTCTAGTTTTCCAATTTTGTGGCTCTCAACCTTTATTTTGATCTGAGGAATAAAGATCACAATTTAGGAATTGAAATACACTATTTTGAGCGCTCTCAATTGAGTAGCTCATTTCCCAACACAATAAATTAATTACAATAGCAATAACCAACCAAGGCAAGCCTAGTAAGACACCCACAAACTTCAATATACCCAAAAAACAATAATACAACAGCAATCAAGACATGCCAAGCATCAACAAAAAAAAGCCAACAAAAGATGGAAACAGAAACCAAATTCAATTAAGGGCATTAGAAACAGGCAGTTTCCTTCATTGATTGAACCACACTAATTCCCCTACACATAAGCTTATGATGTTCTGAAATCAGATACATACAAAAACAAAAGCAGCTAACAAACACAAATTTTGCCACAAATTAGTCTAAGCCTTCTTCGGGGACTTGGTAGCCTTCTTTGAAGGGGATGCAGGTTCCTTGGTAGCTGTCTTCTTGGGCAAGAGAATTGGGTTGATGTTTGGGAGAACACCACCATGGGCAATTGTCACACCAGCTAACAATTTCCCAAGCTCTTCATCATTCCTGATTGCAAGAAGTACATGTCTTGGGATAATCCTGTTCTTCTTGTTATCACGGGCTGCATTCCCAGCCAATTCCAGCACCTGTTAACAAACACATCCCAAAAACCAAACAATTACAAAATAAAACCCTAACACAAAATTAAAATAGAACTGGCCCTTTACTATACTAATAAAAGATCTATGCATAAAAATTAAAGAGAGATTCTTTTCACAAAACCCTGGTTAAAACCTAATAAAAAAAAAAAAATTAAAACAAATATGAAGCCCAATCATAAAATAACACTAATTTATAGCCATTGATGCAAAAATCACAGTCCAGAAACCTAATTCTCTAAAAATGAAACCCTAAAACAATACAAACACACATGAAAGAAACAAGCTATTAAAATGTGCACACTTTAGAAATAGGGAAAGATAATTAACATTCTAATAGAAAATTGTACCATTAGTCAAAATTGCCCTATTTAAAGAAATAAGGGAACGCATGGGATAGTAGAACATGGATACTTTACAAAATTAACCCTTATCCCTAACAATTTTTTTTTTTTTTTTACATTTATATTATCTAGTACATGTAAAATTAAACCCGTAACTTTGTGACCACAAAACCAAGGTTAGATATTTTTAGACAATGATATATCAGCAAAAACAGAAAATAAAAATTAGCCTCCACGAATAAAAAATGAATATTAGAGCATACCCACAAGGCTTTCTAAAAAATCTCTTACAAAATTCCAAATTTTGTTACTGTGCATCACGTTTTTTTGTCAAAAGAACATCAAGAAATTAGAATAATATTATAATATATGTATGTATATCCATCCATGGAGAAACCGACACTTGGTTGGTAACGAGCCTAGTCGAACCGAATATCAGTCATATATAAATTCGACTTGACTCGAATTTGTACTACTTGAGAGCTCGAATTGGACTCAAATTTAAATCTAAGTCTGGAATCAAACTCGACATGGATGAAAATGCGAAGATTCAAACTCGACTCAAAATCAATTCGAAAATTTTTTCCCCTTAAATTGATAAATAAATTAATTATTTACACATATTTATATGAATATATTAATATAAATATAAATTTATTTCTATATATATAGACTATTCTAGCTTAAATAAGTCTAGTATCTTAATATTCGAACTCGACTCATTTATTACTAAAGTCTAACTAGAGTTGAATAATACTCGAATCAAGCTTGAGTTACTTGTGGACTCGCATCCTAGCCGGCATTAATGTGAGAGAAGAAAAAGTAAAAGTTTTTATTAGAGAAAGTGGCTACAACAAGTTTCTTAGTCTGAAAATTCGCCATAAATTTTTTTATAAATTACTCAATTTATTTATGAGTAAAAAAAAATTGAATGCATTTTAAAATTTTCTAACTCATTTAGGTCAAAACAATAAATAGACACTAGTTAAAAGATAAACAGCCAAATATTGTCCAGCTTTTAAATAAAAAGCTAAAAAATTAAAACACATATGATGCAACTAAACAAACCCATAATTTCGATAAACAGAAATTAAATAAGCCCTCAAAAAGCTTGACTAAGGTAAAAAGTTTCTAAACCCCTCCGGGAAATACAAAATGGAATAAAAGAAAGGGGGAGAATGAAATTGAAATTTGAAAGTGCCATGGAAAATAATGCTATTTCCTCTTTTTCTTGGTAGGCCTGCCTAATGTATTTGTTCATGAAAGTTGCAAGGTGTGTTGTCACTGTGAGTGGCCATGAATGGATTGAGATTCAATTGGCATGTCATCAAATGTCTTTTTTGGATGTCCTTGTTGTTTCCGAAAACAGCCAGGGCTATTTATCACCTAGTTTGATTTGGTCCCTGTTGCAAGTTGAATTTGCTTGTGCTGTTGGTTTTGAAATATGTTTGATAGTCTATGAAGCGGTGGACTACGGTGGATAGATCGTTCGAAAAGTCGGATCTGATTAGAAAAGCGATTTATCAAGTTTGACTCGGGATCGATCTGATTCTTTATTTTTTCTATCTGAATTAGGAGAATCTTATGAATACATAAACTTGCCAATGGAATTAAGAGAGTCGTATATGTACGAGAAACAGCTTAAGTTTATCAAGTTTTACTTTGTGAAGGGTCTCCCAGAAGAAGTTTTTCCATAGCCTAAGGGTTACCTTGTTGGCTCTCATCGTGTGGAAGGTTATTCAATTTTTATGAGAAGATGTTTTTTAATATCTTTTTGTCTCCCGATTTTGAAGATAGGTTTGAAGATATTATGAGAGAGATCTCTAGAATTCTTGATTGTCAGAAATTTCTAATCAGGTGGAGTGTTGTTTTAACTAGGAATGTTAATTGGGCTGAATTAGACTGTCTAATCCTAAATAAATACAAATCATTTATTTTTGATTGATTTTAGATTGGTTTATAATAAATTTGAGTTGGACTTTGGTAGAAATTTAAAATTAATAATTTAGTTTGGATTGGTTTTAGGTTGAGTTATATCCGATTCGGAGAATGAGACTGAAGAGTTAACTCTTCAGTCACTATCAATAGAAAATAAAAAGCATATCACTTATTACAAAAAAGAAAAATCAAATGTCAAATCCCAAAACAACCAAATATATATATTAAAGATATCTATTAAATTGAAAAAAAATTAGTGTCAACCCAGCAACAAAAAGTAATTATCCATATTCTTCATGGGCTCAACAAAGAAAATATAACATAATTTTTATTATAATATCGTTACAAATAAGTATTATAATAACCAATAAAAATCTAAAAATACAAAAATAATCAGTCACCATCAACAGACAATATGCATACATGCATAAACACGAGAGGACTTGATTATTGACAAAAACATGGAATCTTTTCATTAATCGGAAATAGGAAAAAAATCTCTATGAATTCAAAACATAAACTATGGACAATTAACTTAATTTTATGGTCATATTTGTTAGTACAACTTTAATTACAAAATCACATTTGCTACTTTATATATATTTTATAAAAGTGAAAAGCACAATATCACAATTGAGTAATTGTAAAATATCTTCTAAACTTATAACAGTACATTCCAATTTCTATTGTCAATTTTCGAAAAACAGTAATACTCTTAAAAAATAAACACTTCTCCCAATAAATAAATAAAAAAAGGGCAAAAAATTTTGTGTTGGGTTGAGTTAGTTAATTTGGTTTATTTAGGATTTTGGGTGGGGGTTAGATTAAAAATGTTTTGGATTCGGCATAATTTGGATTGAAATCAATTATAGTTTGGTCTAAATTATTTAATTTTATTGTGGATTGATTTAAGTGGAGACCAATTGCCATCCCTAGTAGTTGATAGCGGCACAAGATAACTACTTTACTATTTCCCTTTTTTGAACTTTTAACTTTCACGAAGGACACTGGAAGTCATGCAAAAGTATATGTTATACCTGTTGCAATCCTTCCTACCAAATGCTACAAAAAAGATAGAAAATTCCTTTGTTTTTTGTGCTCGCAGAACACACTCAGAACTACTATCACTTAAAATTTTAGCGCACGAGTAGAGATTACCATGGGTGAGTTTATGGCTAAAACAAAATAAACTTTACAGTTAATTAATATAAATAATAGAGACAATGAGCCTTGAGCCATACCCTCTGAATCATATACTTCTTCCCCTCCGTAATTAACATACCCGTTCGACTCCTCAGGGGGTGACCGTTACAGATTGTGGCATGACATCACCAAGCTGCCCTAGTATGTTCCTCATGCCATATCAAAGTTAGCCGAATAAAGGCATCCAACATGTACGGTTTCATTTGGTATTTGCTTATTTCCAGGGTGCCCACATTTTTCTGTTTACTAAGACGAATCCTTTATCACACTTTGAAAGACGAGCTGAATCGCCCCCACAAAAATAACGCAATACTAAAGGGGCATTAACTCGAAATGGTAAAATAATGAGGCATACCCTTCTCCCTCTACAATAGGTTGATTGACCAGGCGATGGAAATCAGCCTGATGCACCTGGATAATCCTTAATCACACAATGATCCTGTCTTGGTTTCCAAGCTCCTGGAGCATGGGCTATCAACAAAAAGAAAAATGAAAACCCCGAATCAGATACAAGATAATAAGGTAATAATGAAACTCTGCATTCTCAAGCAAAGAAGAGATTATAGGAAAGTAGTAATAACCTGCAAAATTTGCAAATTGCTTGCACCATTGCAATTGACAATCTTACAAGAGAGACAGCCATGTGTGGTATCAAAGTGCAATTGTTGGGCGATGTTTTACGTCTTTAAGTTGGAGCCGTAGATGGATAACATCCCTTAGATGTCAATAGCATATAAACTATGGTTGCTATACACAACATCATCAAAATTTAGGTATAGATTTGCCTTCATTCATCTAATCCCAACTCTTAGAGAAAATAGCTTAAAATAAAAAATCATCATAGCAACCAATGGTCCTAAAGTTGAGAGGCCTACCTTTTTCAGCATGAAGGATTTCAGCGCGTTAGGCGGAATGAGTATTTTGGAAGAACCAACAAAATCAAGGGAGTATGGTGCGGCGATATGTAGAAAAGGCTAGTTGAGTATACTGATTGATGTCGGAAAGCCCTCAGGAACATATCGCCACATTATATTTCCTCACATTGTATCAATTTTGTCAGTTCCTCCAAAACCCCCATCCCGTCTAATGAGCTGAAATACTTCCGGCCAAAAAAGAAAGCCGTCTCAAACTCAGAACCATTGGTTGCAATGATGATTTCTGGCTTTAAGTTATTCTCTCTCAGGATTGGGGTTGATGATGAATAGAGTCAAAACGGTTCCTTAAACTTTGATGATATTGTATACAGCAATGGCAATTTCCATATTGTCGACATCTTGGGGATGTTCTCCATCTGCGGTTCCAGCTTGGAGACGTCCAACATCGTCCCGCAGTTGTAGATTCATACCAATGGCTGCCACTATAGGAAGCTCATCGATTGCGATGGTGACTCTAATTCGGGAAAGAGGGTAAAGGGGGGCAAAACTTGCCTTAACTACTACCATCATTGTCGTAGGTTTTTTTAAGTCTAATTGAGTATGAGTATGATTGTGGTGGATGGAGATAAACGGTGCTTAGAAGTGCTCCTCTAGTTTAGGGTTTAGATAACGTGTCCTAACAGAGGAAAGGAACGACGAGCCAACCAGGAGTAGTTAGAGGTAACGTTTTGCATATGGAACGAAGCCGTATGTTTAGATAGAAATCATCGTCGCGGACTCCTTCACCGGTGTTGGTGAGTGAGTGGTTTGATATCTTTATTAAGATATCAGAGGGGAAAAGAGACCACTGCAACTCCATTAATGACTTTAAGATACATATAGTTATTTTAGGTGATGTGTACAAGTACGAACCTATGAATTTGCTAAGAAAGACTACAATTATTTTCATAATCTTTTAGTATTAAAATTTTAATGTATAATAATTTATCTGTAATTTTTAGTGCTAATTTTCAGAGTAAATTTAAGTATTATTTTTTACTTGTTTTAGTCATCCCATAAATTCATCTAAAGTCCGTTGATGGATGTGTAACATACTAATATGCCACAGCGAAGTTGCAAACTTGATATAGGGTGATAGTGTAATTATTCAAAAAACTAAACATTTAATTTCCTGCTATCAATTTAGTAGTCAGCATATGCATTGCCATTTAGAGCAATAGCTAATCTCCAAAATTCCGTCCCAATCCAAAACGCAATGAAAACACTTTCACTGAAACGCAAATATTAGCTATCACAATAATCAAGATAAGCAAATACCACCTCAGTGAAAGAGAAGCAGCACGAGAGTTTGAAATTCACAAAGATAACAACTGATTCAAGTTTCAAAACGAAGTTCTAATGGTGAAAGTAGTCAGTCAGTCAGTCAATGATAAAGCGTGCACACGCAAACCAAATTTCAGAAAAGCTATCTATCTCAAACAACTAGATTCAAAAATTTATAATAAAACTAGATAAACTAGTTAATATGGTACCATTTAACCAAGCACATATAGAGCATCTTGTGCTGAGCTAGTTCACCTATCCTTCAACTTTAAAGCTTCCATACTTGCCTATCTTCAAGCACCCACAAAAGACCATTACTGAGCTCACCTGTCGTAAGCAGGCAACAAAATCATTAAAGTAAGCTAATCTATAATAAAACACAAAAACGATGTTAGTCCAAAGTAACCACCAAATATAAAACAAATATATTCGGTTTCTGAATTCTATTTGATCAGGTAGCAGGGCAGTTCTGCCATTTTTGATAAAGATACGGTCGCAATCGTTACTCGAACTCCTGAGTTAACGATCAACAGACTCCCAAGTCTTGTTGACAAAAAGCTAAGCTTTGAAATAGAAACAAATTAAAAGATCCATGACTTTTAGTGATTTATCCCAACCAAAAAGTCGAATCTGATAATACAATTAAAGGACACCACCTTATCACTGATAAGCAATGAGGAGATACATAAATAACCCACAAAAGGAAAAGGAAAAGAGGTAAACATACCACCTTATAACTCATAAGTAATGAGGAGATGCATAATGGCTCACAAAAGGAAAAGGGAAATGAACAAAACATATGCTCTATGTACTCCGAGAAATACCAATACTCTCCACAACACAAATTCTAATAGAGACCAAATTGGTAAAAGTTTTAAAGTTAGAATCCAAGAATCTATTTCTTCTCAAGATAAAGAAATAAGCAGGATGAACTAAATAATATTTAAACTAAATCACTTAAACAAGATTAAGAAACACATGCAGGCAACTGACTGCCTTCTTAAGATGGTTGATTGCCGGGTTTGACAGTCTGGTTTTTGGGTTCAAGTCTGTGGTTTGGTTTTGAGACCCAGACCCTACCGGTACCAATAGGCATAGAAAGGTTCCGGGTTGCATCCATCAGTTCTGGACTTGGTTGGGCTGTGCAGGAAGGTCAAGGACTAAATACCAAAAATGATCGACAAAAGTGAACTCTGGAACGGATTTAGAAAATGACAAAGAAAAACATAAAGCTTTGAATGAAAGATAAGTAATCTGGCAGTTCTATTTGCATTGTGTCTTTCCAGAGCTGAAACAATCTGCAAAACTCATTCATAACAGAGATTTTTGAAATTTGTAGCGAAGTAATATATGGTTTTAGATTAATGGTCCAAACAGCTACTAGTACAAAAAATGCGATTTAGATCTTTCATATGATGATCACTTGAACTGAAACAAGATCATAAAAAAAATAAATTGGTAAGATATGCGAACAGTGAAGAAGAAGTGGGAACATTAAGTTATATGAGCAGCTGATAATATCCAACCCAAGTGTTCACAGAGGTGCATATAGGTAACAGTACATTCTCCTCATAAGCAAGAAGCTAGTGGAGATGATAAAAGGTATCCACAACTTAATTTCCATCTCATACTTTACTGGCACGCTGCCAGCTATACACTAGAGATGAGAGTAAACGACAAGGACAACAACTTGCCTTTCGTGGGATACCTTTCATATAAAGCAATACAAAGAAGAAAGTAATAACATAGGAAATCATTTGTGCCCGCTTTTTAAACAGCTCCTACAGAAAGCCCTTTTATTTGGAACAAAGAAGTTCCTCATTTGCTATAAACAAGCTCCATCAAATTGGGAGTTTTAGAGAGCTTTTCATATTTTCATGCTTTTAAAATTCTTATTCTAACTTCCCCCCTTTCCACCCACCCAACCCCACAATTATAAGTTCAAGCTTCAAAGAGAGGCTCCCAGGCCCCTCCTCATCCTTATATCCCAAAACGTCCTTCTCCCCGACTACAATTACTTGTCTACGTTTCTCAAGCTCCGTTTTCCCTTTGCCAAGATTAGCTTCATCAGAGCAAGAAGAGGAATTATTGGATGACCCATCGCCGACACCTAAAGTGAAAAATTGCCTGCCGGTGCTGGCAGTGTTATGATGATGATTGGTGATGGGAATGTGGGATTATTGGACACTGATGAAGCAATAAAGAGATTCCCATCCCACCTTCACCGATTAAGATCCAACTCTAGACTTTTCCTAAATTCCCTCGATTATATGGAGGAAGAACTCACCATCCCACCATAAAAGGGATCCATTTCTGATTCTCATCTCCATCATATCAAACTTGAAGACCCAAAACACACACACAGCTAAACCACTCCACACGAAAATAATACAAAAAAAAGTGTGCAAGGACAAGGCCAGGAAGATGTTATCACCCAGTTCCAACAGCAGATCGAAGCTTCTGTTCTAATAAAATAGAATAATAAGGGGCAATGAACTAATCAAATTCTAGCTCAAAGCATAAAAAAGGACATTGGCTTCAACTGCAATTTCCAAACAATCAAAAAAGTCCAAAGAAATAGTAATCCAAAGAAATATTCATTTGGGAGGATAATTCACATAACAAATTTGAGTTGAGTACAGGCTTTTATTCACCAAACGGTGGTCTACTGGCTCACATAGATCGAGAGATCATTAAGGGCCAAAATCCACCAAATCTAACTCATTCACCAATTTATTTATTTATTTCATAAGAAAGAGGGATAGAAGATGTATAATTATTGCTATATTCCTAACTGCAACTAAAGCTAATAGCTAGCTGGGGGGAACAAATAATTTCCTCAGTTGCCCACAACTGAGCATTAAGATGGTGAAATTTTTTGTTCAAGCTAGTGCATGCAAGTAAATATTACAATCTCAGCCAAGCAAGAAGATAAGAAGCGGTGAAATATAGCAGTCACATTGTTGTTCATTTCAAACAATTTGTTTGGTATACCCAGAAATGAAGGTAGACAGACAGACTACAACTTGCCATGGATGCGAATACCTTCATCCAGAGAAATTTCAGTAAAAACGCAATAATATAGGAAATGTTAATGTCTGCCTTTCGATGTCAACTTCTTTCGTATAGAAATGTCCCTTGTATGCTTAAAAGTTGATCACCAGTGCAATTTGAAAGGTTGGATTCAAAATAATCTTCACAATTGCAAATATCACTCACTCGGCAATGTAAGGATAATCCCTTGGATAAGTTTTAGAGGTAGGTAAGCATAAGTAGTTAATTATACCAAAGCAGCAAAACAATAGATTCACATAAGGTTAACAATCAAGCAAATAATAGGCATGAATAGCTATACCGAAAAAGTTAGCTCACCTTCATTTATTGGAATTAGGAGATTTTGGCTTGAGCCATATAGGGGGAGGCCAAAATAGGGGCCAATGGTCCGGGTAATCAACAAGAGGCCCGCAGGAGGGACAAGACAAGAAAAAAACCCATGTTCCCACAAATCTCTCCAAGTTCATTTTTTTCCTCATTCAAATGAATAAATAATTCGTCGCATAAATGAACAGAAATGAACACAATTGCATTTAGGCCAGGAAGATCGTTGGCAGAAAAGGAAAAAGAACAATCATCCCCAATGAAAAACACATGTTCAGCCAAATCCGGAACCCTTTCCCATTCACTACTTTCCTCATTAAGCTTGTAAAGTTATCATCGCTGAGGGGTTCCTTAAAAGTAGCAAGAAATTCTTCCATGGATTTGACCTCTTTTGAGGCTACAATTGCACGATACTTCTCAATTAAGAAAGTTCACCATCGCAATCAACAATCTTACTAGAGAGACAGGCATGGTATAAAAGTAAACTGTTGGGGCAATGTTGTACCGTACGCCTCCAAGTTGGAACAGTAGATGGATAACATCTCTGAGATGTCGACAGCATATAAACTGTCATTGCCATACACAACATCATCAAAATTTAAGGTACCGATTTGCCTTCGTTCATCATTAATCCCAACCCTGAGAGAAAGTAGCTTAAGGTCAAAAATCTTCATAGCAACCAACAATCCTGAGTTTGAGACGGCTACCTTTTTCATCCTTAAGGAATTCAGCATGTTAGGCAGAATGGGTATTTTGGAAGAACCAACAAAATAGATACAATGCAAGGAAATATAATGTGGCAATATATTCCTGAGGGCTTTACGACATTAATCAGCATACTCAACTAGCCTCTTCTACATATTACCACACTATACTCCCTTGAGGAAATATAATGGGGCGATATATTTCTGAGG
>MKEJ01089695.1:0-16952 GCA_001753735.1 Embelia ribes
ATGGACAGGGTTGTTATGGTTGTTGTTATCATTATTTCTATTTATTAGATCACGTCTCCGGGGTCGCGGATTTCAGGGCGTGACAATTCAAATGTTCATTTACATGTTTATACATTGCATAAAATCATATTTATCATATTGTTGATTTATGACCCATACACCTTTCCATGTATATCGTTCTCTAATTGTTTTGTAGGTCCCAATTTTGGCTCAGGGGAAGATTGATAGACTATGGGGACATATAAGCGGGTTCCTATTTTGTAGCTATGGTCTAGTTGTAGTAGTCTCTTGTATACGAGACTATGGCTATGAATATGTACATTTTTCAATCTTTCTTTTTGGTAAGCATGTTGCTTGATTTTGTAATACATAAACATGGTATTTACTTTGTTTATAGTAGTATTATGTTAGTAAGTTGTTGTACATTTATGAATATGTACACGTAAGTTGGATCGCTGCAGTTTTTTTTTTTAATATTGTTGATTAGAAGTTGTAAGCGTTGCGGCAAAATATAACAGCCGATAAATAGTAGATTTAGTTATATGTATCTTCTTCTTCTTCTTCTTGTTTTTTTTTATCATCACTATTTTCCCTTTTTGTACTTTTATTTATAATTAATATGTTGATGTGACAAAAAGAAAAACAAGTGGGGATTTATTTGAAATAAAACTTAAAATTGTGGAACCACAAACTTTTATCTTGTTTTGGTGGCTTTGGGCTAAATGGGTAGGGCCTGTTTTTTATTCCATTAGTTGTACACCACTTTGGACCCAATTTCACAAAATAATTTAGGCACAAAAAGAATAATGTGTAGAATATTATTTGTATGTGCTCCATTGTCTTTAATTGTTTGCCCTCTTTGCTTTTGTCTACACACAAAATAATTCTCTAAGAATCTTCAAATTAGTTATATCAAACTTATTTTTTTTATCATAAAAAATTTAAATTCCTGATAATGCCATACATTTATTGAAATTTTGAAATTGAGCAAAATAATTATCTATAGAAAATCAAGAAAACTGCAAAAAGCAGACTGTAATTATTTCATTCACCACTCTCCTCCTTCTCAACCACAATCTGACAGGCCCCATTGCTTTTTATTATTTTTGACCATCATATTTTTAGTTTGATGATTTTGTGACTTGTAAAAATGAAAAAATAAAATAAAAAATGTTGATTTTGACAGGTCCACTGATTCATATAAGTATCAAATGTACAAACTTGTTCCATCTATAAAAAAAAATAAATAAAAAAATAAAAAAAAGCACCACCATGTCAAAGTTAAATTTTTTTTCCAGGTTCCAAGTATTATGCCTCAGCTACCTGAAAATAACTATTATGTAATATGGGCAATGTTGCTATAAGCGCTAATCGCCCTTGAGGCTCAAAGATCTCTCATCGGCTGGGCGTTCTCCGAGTAATGCAAAAAGCTAATTATTCTTTAATGTAATTGCATAATTTTTTTTTTAATTCTCAATTATTTTCTGTTGTATTTGGAAATATAAGTTAGCTTTTGCCAAGGCACGAGGATTCGATGGTATGCTAGCCTTAATGCCTTGGCTAAATGTGCTCGCATTAGCAGTGTCTTATTGATGACGTTCGCCTGTATCCATATGAGGCATTTTGTCCTCGCCTCACCTAGCACAACATGTATAATGCTTTTAATAATACTTGAAGGGGGAGAATTGATGGACCTTCAAGGTCACAATGTTCACACCATTGCAGTTCATTGTGTCAAGTTTGGAGGCTGCTCAAGTCTATGTTGGAGGCTGCTCATGCTTGAAACTTGGTGAAGTTTTTACATAGAAGATGGTGATAAAATGAGTATGAAACATACTCACTTTTGTACTATAAATATGTATGTTTGCATGTTGTAAAATGTAGACCAAAGTTGAGAGCAAAAATCAGAGAGATTGAACATTCTTGCTCTGTTTGGTGAGAGTTGTCAAGTTACAAAAATTGTGTAATAATTTTGTATTTCTATTTGAAAGTTTTTAATAAATTTATCTCATCTCCGTAGACGTAGGTACAATTTGCCGAATCACGTAAATATTGGTGCTCATATTTTGCTTACTCTGATTTTTTGCACCCCAACACGACTAAAATTTAATTTATGGATTCTCAAAGAAATTTAAATGAAAAAAACTTATTTAATTTTAGCCGCTGATACAAAAATTGATAGCTCGTATGCACCGGACAGGAACTGTCCATCACTTCTACAAGGTATCCCCTAGGTCGGAGGAATGATAGACATAAATAAAAAAAAGAATAATAATAATAAAATAAAATAAAATTTATACTGAAATTTTGTGCCGAACTACATTGTATGGTTAACAAGTATCTACATCACCTCATTTTTTAGAAAGAAATAAATAATATGATAATATAACTAATTGTTAACCACTCAATATAATTTAATACAAATTTTCATTAGTCAAGTAGTACAATTTACTCCCTTATAGTTTGACTAGTTTTGAGATTATTATCTCGAGCTTTCAAAAAAAAAAAAACCTTACTTTTATTATCTGCACAAAAATTGTAATAACTATTTTTTATTAGTTTTAATAAATTTTCGATTCTACATGGATGTGAAGGATCTTCTACCTGTATGAGGAGGTGCATGAGTATAATGATTGTATTTCTTTAATGCATGTTAAGATAATTAATACACATGATGCATTTGTTACTTTGTCACTAAGATACTAGGGTTGAATTTAGAAATACTCTTTGGAGCAACCCTGATAATTATTTTTCTTTCAAGTGTCGTATTAAATATTTTGGCTTTGTATGAATATTTTTACGGGGCTAAGGAGGGCTCTAATTTGATTTAGAGCTTCTCAAATCTTTCTCTATGATATTGATTTAGATTAGAACCAATAGTTCTGGTTTAAATATTTCTTCATTAGTCGAATATAATTTAAAGCCAATACAAAGACAAAAAAAAATAAAATCGAAAGATAGGAGGTGAGATTCTCAAACTATATGAGGATTTCAAGTATTCATACCATTTAAAACAAAATATTAGATGGATGCAAAGCATTGCTTTTATTATTTACTACTGTGAAACCGTGCGATGCACGACCCGTGAGAAAAATATTTCATTTTTTGTATTATTTGTTTTAATATTTTATGATACGTTCTCCTGTACTTCTTTTTTCTTTTTCCTTTTTTATGTTAGTTATGGATTTGAGTTGTCAAAATTATATAATTTTGGGTTCATGTGAAAAGCCTTATAAACCTGTTGCATATGCTTCTGACTCTTAGTTTCATCAGTTCATGCATCGTGGTTATATTTATCAATTTAGTTTATTGCAATATAAAGATTAAAATTATTCCAATTTCTATTAATTTGAATTTTACTTCACTATTAGAAGTTACCCATGGAAACAAAGGAGTGACACTTCTTGGAAAATTTTATTTTTTGTAAGTATATTTTATTTAGTTTCTTTGAACATAAGTACATCAGCATAAATGAACTAAGAACATATTGTCAATCCTAAATGTCTTGAACAATAACTATTATTTGATATTTACATTCATGAAGAAAAGTTTAATATTAAGATAAGATGCGTACATGAGGTTGATCAATGAAGGTGCCAAATCTCAATATGTTCAGGTTGGCAGTTGTTGCAGTTGTAGAACAACTTAAAAGTTTTTTTTTTTTTTCGTTACTAAAATAAAATTGTACACCATTTTTGTTTGGGCGCATATCGGATAGCGAAAACAATATGAAATATAAGATGACAACCCCGCCACTCCTATTTAGCCTGCGTTATAAAAAAAAATATTATGTTCTAAAAATATTTTATTTTAGATAAAAATAACAAATTTAGTGACTCAAAATTAAGAATATCTTTTCAATTAAGTAGATTTAGTTATACTTAAGCAATGACCGTAATCATATCTAACACCAGAAAGTTTAGCACAGTAATATAAAAGCATATACTAATTTGCATGAAAACATAACAGTATGCATATATTTATAGTATTGTTTACGAAAATAACAGGAAATGCAAACCTTATCTGAGTGTGGCCGTATCAAGTCTATCTATAAGCTAATTGAAGAAGTTAAGCCATTACAAAAGCTATGTCTTGTAATTGACATATTCTTCCAACAAACAAAACATATATCATAAAGCTTATTGAGATGTCGGAATCATGCAAACTCTATGTGGCCAGATTTGGGCCTTTGTTCAGAAATGGTATTTTGTTGCATCCTGAATTACGTAAAATCCGAAAGGTGAGTGTAATCAATTTTTAAATAAAAAGAAACAAAAAATATATGTTTTAAAGAAATAAAATAAAATGGGCTACACTTCTGTTATGTTAACTTCCACGTCTCATATTACAGTATGAACTTTATTAGAATGCGCCAAAAAAAATATACTTTATAGCATGGTTATAAATAGTAATAACATCAAAGTAAACGCCACGTTTATAATATAAATCAAGCTACTTGCTTGAACAAAATAATAAATTATACAACCCTTCTAGTCAACATAGAGTATATTATATTTTTGTTCTAACCCAAATAACCTCAAGGGTCACAAGAAAATGTAATATAAAATATAACCTTCAACTACAACAAAATAACTTCAACGACGATACTTCAATGGTCAAATAAATAACATGAACAATGACCACTATAAAATATAACTAACAAGTCTATGTTTAAAAATATATATAAGGAAATCATCCAAGTCATCTCAAGGATGCATTTCACTCATCTTCGCGTCTGCGACAAATATTTGATACAATATGAAAAAAATATTTGCACGAGTTAGTATACTAAATGACACGATACATGTAATGTTATGTGGTGCCATTAAATATAAAATGCTACATATAAGAATGAATGCAATGCAATGCAACTCGACTACACTTTATTACGAGACTGCAACTTCAAAAAAATTAGGGCTAGCGTCTAATTTTGTTTTCTAAAACAAGTTTCCTTTATGAACCTATATTATAAACCATTCCCTTCGTGGAATATTTATAGTTCATATCCCTTATCAGATTTTTCGACTTTTATGGTAAGGTGTCGAGCCTTCTCTTTGCTTTCTTTTAAAACTTCATAAATTCAACACTCATCCCAAAAAGAAATGAAAATTGACTCAATTCTACATGAATGCAATTCAAACTACCTTCAAACAATATGTTCAAAACTTTAAGTTTAAATATCCAAACTTCATAACTAACTTTGATAAGAAATTGAGCTTCAACTCCTTCATACAAATATCAAATTCTTCTCTTCACTTCTCCTGTGTCAACATTTAAGTATATCATTTCCAAACTTCTCATTTATCAAAAACGCCACTTCGATTCAAAACATGAACAATGCCACATCAATGAATGAAATGCCATTACATATAACAATGTGATTCATTTTACTTCTACTCATACTTTATTCTACACACCGAATCCTAGCCTTAGAAGTTTTTATAATTAGATATATTTTAGTTTATATTAGCTTTCATGAGGATATATGTCTTTTTCAAATATATGCTTTTTTTTCCCCTTTATTCTTATTCCATTTGTCAATTTCTTGTTCAAATTTTATGTGCCTTTCGTTGTTTATTATTTCGATGACTAAGGGTGTATAAATGGTAACAATACGAAGTACCTCTTGGTGCAAAAATAATGTAGATCTTCGTATTAGAACGTAATTGCAAACTTTTTTCAACAAAAATCAAAGATAAATTGCCCCATGTCACTATTTATATATAGTTAAGACATGATAGAAGCAGTAAAAATAAGTAAAATCAAAGAGCTAACGATATGAACGTACCTGTAGAAGCATATGCAGAAGCAATTGAAAGTTAACCAGTAAAAGACACCAAAAAATAATATATATAATGTGAAAATATGCCATCAGTGTCAATGGTGAAAGAAGATCATAACAAAAATATTAATGGAGAAACAAAAATGAGAGAAAGAATGGTATTGATAATTATCGATCTCTGGAGAAAAAAGCAAATTTAATTATTCATGGAGAAATAATTTTCATGGAATTAGAACGGTTTGTCTCTTTTTACATGTTCCAAACATAAAATATTAGAATTGGAAAAGATATTAAAACGTGTAGTTAATTAAATGTAGTTAATGTTTTCCGTTTCTATTTTCAATTTTCATTACCTTGCTGAAATATATGATTTGATGTGTTTATATGTTTCTTAGAAAGTAAATCTACTTGTGACGATCAAAATTTGTGCTTCGGAAACTTTTACACCGTTTTGGATACCACATGCAATAATATGCATTATTATATTATATTAATTAATTAGCTTTCGTATGCTCACATTTTTGTGCTTATCCTATTAATTCATCTATAATTTATGTTCTATACTTGCGTGTAGCTTCCAAATTTTTATTAAATTAATTGTTAATTAATAATAGTTGATAAGTTTACACACATCATTTCATACCATTTGGCATAATACTATCCGCTTTTAGTTTATTATATATGATATGATATGATTTTGCATTTACAAAATAGATCCGAACGTGCATTTACAATCAATGTACGTAGCAATTAAAGAAAACCATGCATTAGATTTTATTTATAACATGACTTATTAAAAATAAGGATATAATATTTCAAATTTCACTGCAAAGCAAAATGGGTGGTTTCAAAGGCCTCAAGAAGCGGTTGAGTATGAATTAGTTCCCCCATATATTTGTTTTCAGTTTTCAATAGTCTAAGGCTTAGAATTTTACTATTATTCATATCTCAAAATTTACTCCAAATTTCATGTTGGTTTGGAAATCCAAGACTTTCTAATTGGCATATGCCTCTTTAATATAAAAAAATCATATTGAGACACATTTATTCCGCTATTGGCCAATTTGTTAGACTTAATAATAAAAATAAGCCAAGTGACGGAATTTGTCCAATTCTTTTATTTTTTTTTTCTTCATATATATTTTCTTGAAATACTATTCCATAAAATGTCATTTATAATTTCGTTGCACCAATGCATTTGGAGTCACAACATGTACGAGAGACCACATTATACATGTGTTACTCATCCAAATTTGTGTAAAATAATAATCAACCTTGTCAAAGAAGGAAAGTTATTAAATTTGTATTCTTTGGTTATTGAGAATTTTTTGCATTCGAACCGTATTATTAAAATTACATAATTACAAATCCGTCCCGCGCCCTTAAAACTTGTGTTCTTATTTCTCAGGAATGAAATATCAAAAATAGCCAAAAAAGGCATCCAAATGGAAGGAGGATCGAACAACTCACTTGAAACGGAAGGAGGATCGAACAACTCAAATCCTCCTCCGGAAGTCGATGAAGTCATTGAGGAAGAACATGAATCAAGTGCTAAAATAGCCAAAAAAATGGAGGTGGTGGAAATAGAAGATACAAAAGATTTAACTGAAGATGAAACAAGTACTTATACACCACAAGAGTATTATTATATATCAGATAGAAGGGACTGGAGAGAAATTTGGAATGAGCATTCAAAGAGTGATGACCCCAATTGGATACACAATATGAAAGAGGAGATTTGGTCAAACCTTCTAAAGAAGTAACCCTAGATATCAAAACCATTTGGAAATAATAATTAATAATGGCTTTAGAGAATATCAATATCAAAATTAATCAGTATGCCCTAGATATTGGCGGCCTAATTATGCAACAATATAAATAAAATCTATTGCTATTTTAGCAATTCAAATTTTTATTTTTATTTTCAGAAAATCGTATTATTTTGTTTTCCAGTTTCGTAACTCTTTCCGAGTTAGGGTTTTTATTATGAATTGAGCTAATCCTTTTTGCTACAATAGACCTTAAAGGCTATGCGGTCAAAATGTCGCATGCCTTTTGGATTCCAAAAATATGGGCTTACAATCGAGGCGTGTTTGTCTCGTCGAAAAACGAAACTACATCACTGCAACGCAACTGACTAATGGAAAGAAGGTAAAATTGCAGCTCTCAAAAAGCTCTACAAAATTTCATTATTAACCAAAAAAGAAAAATCCAAGAAACGTACCACAAATGAGAAAGCCGCATTACAGATGATCAAACAGAGGAATCCTAGAACAACTAGCCAGTGCAGGATTCACCAGTTCAAGAAGCCGACACATCATAAACTCTGAGAGGGAAATGCAGACATGGTGCACCCAGACTAAACTAGGTCATATAATGAGAAACCTTCAATTATTAGAATCTATCAATATGAATTGGAGGCGGGTTTACCCCCACCTTCTCCGATCCTCTTCCTCGTCCACTGGAGTATACCAAGAAGGGCGCCTCTTTGAGTTGCTCAGCCTATAATTCAAAAGCACCTCTTCATCACAAAGTGCCTTAGTAGCCACTAACGCAATTGTCTTGAGAACAGTCGCACTGTTTTCGCTATTACCCGTTCTCCATCCCTTAAACCAAAAACTACCAAATCTCTTCATACTGGTTTCTTCTCCGCACCCAAACTGTAAATTTGGTATGTAAGCCCTCATATCATTTTCAGATAATGGAAAATCATAGGGACAAACCATCACATTTGGGACCATCCCTTTCGAAGGGTGATTGGCAAAATGGGCAAAAGCTAGAGGGTTCCTCCTCTCCAAAACATCGCTTAAATTCCCGATTCGAGTTGGTTCGATAGGTTTACTAAGCATTTTCCACATCCGATCAGAACCCTTGTCAGCATTTTGGGAATTCGACTTAAACGAGACGGTACTTGAGGGATCCCACACTTCACGATCTTCACCCCCAATACCCCAAGGCTGGGCATTAATCACAGTCCCATCATATCTCGTTATCAAGTAAGGATTTTGCAGATCAATTCTTGGGTACCCGGGAATGTAACGATAGTATGCGGGAGAGTACACTATCCCAGGATAGAGTGCTATAACGGTTCCAACCTCGGCTTGGCCATCAATGAATAAACCTTGGCCAGCTTCCTTGTGTGGAATTTGAGATGGTTTGAGCTCAAGGGCATAGCCCATGAGATTCTTCAACTCCCGTGACAGCTCAGCAAGTTTTAATGGCCTTGTATTGGGTATAGCTGTGCTGAAAATTCACACTAAATCAGCATCAAACCATAAAGATAGCTGCAAAATAGATCTGTATCATCTATATTTCGACGCATTTGACAAAACTAGAGACTTAGAAGTAACTGAAATCATAGGAAGGCATAGATATGAAGATGTGTAATGGTATGATCTTATTTTGTTCAAGCAACTTAACTTTAATATTCTAAGATCCAAACCACTCAGATCACATTCGGTGTTCGCCATTAACTTTAGGGACCCAGAGCCACAGGTAGGTTAAGAATTTATGTATGAAGACCAGAGACCTTGTCAATGAACAATAAAATAGAGCATATATTTGCAAAAAAAAATGGTATCTTGAGGCCAGTCAAAGAATGAAAGAGAAATGATACTGTGCCTGAATGATGGAAATGTGCGGCTAAAAGCAGCTCAGAGAGCTTCGTCACGTATTAACTTAATTAACCTGCAGAATTTGCTTGAATAGTAGTACTAATACACTATTGAATCCTGAATTAAAAAATACAGCATAATGTTCTTCATAATCACACAGGACTGGGCAGTAGCTCAGTTTTGGTTATAAAATTTGTGTAACCAGGAGATGGACGGAGACATCGGTTTCCCAGTTCTAAACTAAACCAACACAAGGAGGCCAAATTAATTTGCTTAACGCCTTGGCGGTTCTTATAGTACTTCTATGACTCCTTAAAACCCAACAAGTACTAATGAGTTCCAATATAGTTTCTTTCTACTCAGAAGAATCAAATTCCTAGGTGTATTACAAAGAGTACAGGCTCTTGATAAAAGGTTGGGCCATATCACCTGACAAACTCAAAAACTAACCCACGCGCACTTCTGCTAAAAATTCAAAGTAAACTAGAAATTGGAATAACAGGGTAATGGTAATGAGCAATCAAGGGCAGCTAATACGAGCATTCCCAAATGAGTGAACAACTAAGGTCCAAATCACTCTACCACCACTAGGAAAATTAAGAAGCAAAGTTCTCTATTATAGCATTACCCAACCCTAAGAATCATCATGTTAGAACAATCAAATGAATGGTAAATCACAGTGCTAGGGAGAAAACATTATCTGTGCAGGTATAAAGAGGAGCCAGAAAGAAATAGGCTTAGTGTTGGGGAGGTTTACTCTTCTGAGATACAGTCATAGTAAAGTCAAGTTGGACCACATATGGGTCTGGACAAAAAGTATTAAGTTCTCTAATCACTATTGTTGAAAATAATAGCACGACCACAAGCACGTTCTCCAAACGAATCATTGAACTTGACTGAAACTACCTCATTTCCTCGGGCATCTTTAAAATTCAAGAAACAAAAGAAGTCCAGCTGATGGCAACCATACATAAAGGGAGAAAAAGAAATGAAACTGTTGCCTTTCCAAAATAATGTATACATATATATACATATATATTCTTTAATCTCCTATCCCTTCAATATTTAACCATATTTCGTGAAACCTTTTCCGATGTTGGCATTGTGACTATCCTAACACTGTTGCTCATGTGAACTTTGGTAGAACAACTTGCCACCATCCGTTTTACCATTTCAGTAAAATGTGTTCTAAAAAACTTGACTAAATTGGTAAATATAGATGTGTAAAAAATCCCTTCAATTAGTATATATTTGATTTGTTAAAATTGAGAAATATTCCACAATAATAAAAAAAAATAAATTCAAAACAGCTAATAAGCAAATAAATTTACCAGGCTTATTAGTTGGTGGGCCTCTCGGCCCAACAGCCAGGCCTAGGCCACTACGGACAGACCGCTTTTGCGATGCCATCTCAGCACCGTCTTTTATGCACTTCGTATCAGGAAGAAGAATTTCATCCATCCTCATGCAGATGTTTTTAATTTGAGAATGGATATTTTCTTGAACCTGACTCTGTTGATCAGCTAGGGAGGCCTTGCTGGCCATATCGATAATCTCTTCTGCGTCTGCTTCCTCAGCATCCCTTCCTAATAGATTATAGCTGGAAATTTAAATTTTATTAGTCATTACAACAAATGAAAATAGCAAAAAAACATATGGATTTAGAGCTGTATTTAACTCAATTAAAGGTGCACAGTAAAATATACGACAAATAGGTAATCTACAAAGCCTATACCATCTACCAGATTTGGTTTGCCTTGATACACTAAGTAGAATTACTTCTCAATGTTCAAGAGATGTGAATTACTTCTCAATGTTCAAGATGTGTGAATAGGTACCCACCAAGTCCAAGTTAAACTTCTCGGAATTCTAAATTAAGAAACTAAGACCTTTGCACAACAGAAGAAACTGAACGTGGATAATACCATGAGCCTGGAGAAAAGATCTATCAGACCTTTTGATCCCCATGGTAGTCAAGGATGATTTTCCTGTTCTACTAAAATAAGCCAAGTTCCTTAAGCGATTTCTTTTCCCTTTTTCTTTTAAAGTTCATTGGAATAGCTTAATAAGCAGGGAGGGGTACCCAGCATATGGCATCCCATGTGGGGAGTGGGTTATTGGCCGCTAGGCTATCAAGTCCTTAAGTTTGCAACAGCGAAATGTTGTCATGTTGTAAATGTTTATCCTTTATAGGATTTTCTTTATTTTCTGTTTGAGCTATTAATGAAAAAAGGGTAAATGTGCAACTATTACAGGTGAATCAACATGCATTTCCTTGAGAGGAAGTACCAACGATGCGCTAAAAAAAAAGGGACAAAGCGAGCTTTTCATCTTACTGTAAGCACTCCAGAAAATAAGATAATTAGGCAATTGCATTTCCTTATAGTGAATGATCAAGCTCAAGGTGAAGAAAAAACACTGCATATGGTCGAGCTAAAAAGACTCACTTAAAATTGACATCTCAGCGGACAATAGCCATCAATGATCAATTATGCTAACCTGGTGTAAAGGAAGAGACGATTTACATCAGCCTCAAACTGAAGGTGCCTTGGATCTTTAGCAAATGTGGGACTCTTGGCAAGGGTTCTAACAGCCTAACAACAATACAAACAACAAAAGAACTGTAATTGTTAAAGATGCTTGAATAATGAATAGTCAATGTTGAGACTAAAGCAACATACTAAGGGCCAGTTTGGGATTGCTTTTTGCTGAAATTGTAGCATGAAGTGTTCGGTAAACTCTAAAGTACCTGCTTTTAATAATGTACTTCTCCTTTTTTAGAGGTGATTTTGGAAGCAATCTTAGGAATATTTTGAAAAGTTGCTTCTACTTTTTCTTTCATTTATTACCATAATAAGTACTCAGGTGAACTATTCCCATATAGACCTACTTTTGTCTTTTTACAATAAAAAGCAACACTTTACCAAACACCATACTGCTTATCAAAGCAACTTTTAAAATTTATTTACCAAAAACAGCCTTAAGAAGCGGATTTTAAAAAATACCAGTATTCCCAAACTAGGCCTAACAATTTCAAGTAGGGTTATACGATAAATTGATTGAAATAATAATGCATAGTCCTAAATCAACTTCTATTTTGATTCCAAAATGATGCGGCACAAATATAAGTAGATGTATGCAAGGACATGAAACATGTGAGGTGACAAGGGAGCCCCCAAATGTTCAATGGGAGCCTGAGTATTTTGGGAGCCAAAATGCTAAATCAAAAGCTTTATTCTATACTCAGGTGAACTATTTGTATTGCATGCATCAATAAAATAGAAACATTTTGGAGACGCTAGCAGGAAGTAAAAGTATAGCAAATTACTGATATGGCATTTAAGAAATTGAATCACAGATGGCGAATAAGAATATCATAACACAAACAAAAAATGAATAGTTATTGACAAATTAAACAAAACACTTTTACAAGTTTGAATACGGCACAACGATACATATGAACCATAAGGTGGTATGGCAAGTTTGAAATTTGAATGGCATAGCCAACAATCCAAGAGTTTTATGCCAACAAGCACACCAGTGAGTTGGTAGAATGGCTTAAAGAGAACCATGCAGTCATCTCCACATAACTGAGACTGGACTCAATTAGCTAAGTATATAATTAAGCTAATCCCAAAAGCTAAATAAAAATCGCTAGCTTGATGTTACCAATAATGCTTTCTATGGACAACCAATTTTTAATCCACTGTGCCAGGTATTTTGGGAAAGGGTGAAAGAATGCCACATTTAACTCCTAGGTACATCCCCAAAAGTTTGTGTCAATGGAAGGCTAATATCTAACCCACTTTATCAGATAATGGCAGGGTCAAAAACTCTGCTGTCGTCTGAGTCAAATCCCTCCTAGATACCTTTCACATGCGACTGAAAATCATATGAGGGAGTTCATTACTAGGTCATCAGGGAAGGGAAGAAGTACGAGAAGAAAACTATGGGACTTTTACATGCCTAACCAACTAGCTGAATAGTAAAGCTAACAGAGTAAAATCCAGAAATTATACACAATCAGATCACGACACACGAGACCATATCAAAAGAAGTCAAACATTATTCTCAAATTCACTAACCAATGACATTACGATAAAATAAGAAACAAAAAGAAGACTTTGAACACATCTTTTCTGCTAAACAAAATGTAGGATTTGAGGCTGCAGTTCCTCTTAGGTTGTTAATCTATAAATACTATAATCTAATTCCAACGCTCATTAATTGGTCATCAAACAAAACACTCTGTAGACAAATTTTGAGGAATAGAGCTGAGATCTAGACCTTATTCTTTGGTACTTCAAGAAAATACTTAAGGGACAACCTAGAACTACACTTCATGTCAAGCACAAACTTACAAGTTAAGCAAGGAAAATTGTAAATAAAGCTTCACCTTTATACACCCGTCATTGAGAAAGTAGACGTTTGACCTAAAAAAAGTTTATCAAAGCAAGCTCCAACCACGATATTACAATCCACCTCAGAATACAGATTTCTATAAACTTTTCCCAAATATAATTGGTGTATAATCACTCTCGTCACTACTGTCAAAGGTCAGAATTTTCTCTAATCAACCCATCATTCTCCAAATGCAAACAAACTTCTCCAACTTGACCAAAAATAAACAAACTTTCAACTCATCGATGGTCATCACACCTTATCATAAAACACACCCACGATGTACACGTAATAAAGGCATATATGATCATATTGATCCCCCACCTAGGAAGCAAAGAATTAGACACGGATACGGACACAGATGCAGAAACTACTAAAAATTTCTAGATGAGGACGCAACGATGATTTGGCACTTATTTTATTTTTATAATCACTGGCACGTTTTTTTATTTTTATAATCGCTTCTATGAGTTATATGTTGGTAGGAATTAACAAAATAAGTAGCAAATATCAGTGAACAATAGTATTAATTCTTGAGTTTTAACAAAGTAGCAACTAAGCAAAAACATCACATCGTAATCTAATACACTTTACTAATGAGTACCAATTATCCAAAAACCCATAAACATATTATGCACTAAAGGACTAAATAATTATGGAAACGTGATTTATTTAAACAACCAAATTGTATAACTAAGTGTGAAAAAAGTAGTGAGCACGAAATAGAAAAGAATTATGAATTGATTCAGGTGTGTTCACGGTAAGTCCAAAATGAGTCCACCGCGTGTCCAAAATTTAAATAATTACTTAATATTTTGGACTCACCACATGGAGTGTCAGACACGAATTTTAAAGTGTCCATGGAATATGTGAGTCCGATGAGTGTCAAACACGGACACAAACATGGACACAACACCCATTTTGGAGTGTCCCTCCTTCCCAGTCCCCCACCAACGAGGGCTATACACTTGAAAGATGAGTAAATGCAATGGGTCCCAAGTCACAACAGATTATACCAAATAAGAATCATGAAAAATCTGGAGTATCATTTTAAACACGATCCAACAGCCTAAAATTTTGAAGATATATTTTGGGTACAACTTTTCAATGCAAAGAATTTTCCGTTTGAGGGAATTATGATCTCTTATTCCATTATGTCTTCATCTAACATAAATCCTTATAAATTACAGTAATTTCTCAGAAATATCAACTTAGTTGTTGGCCAACTAATGAATTCAATAGATACAAATGGCGAGAATTTTTCTTTTCTTTTCAGATAAGGGTATTCCCACCAGTCACTCAATACCTCTATACTAAATTTTAGGAATTAAGTTTTAGGGATGCACATAGTAGCGTATCTAATGCTATTTAATCAGGGACGGATCTATGAATTTGTTGGGCCTATAATAATTCAAAAAAATCCACCCCTCCAAAAAAAAATTATGACCATTAGCCCCCGTATAACAGTTTATGCCACGTTCAGCACCCCACATTTTAATACTGGGTCCACGCCTGTATTTAATCAACTAATAATAGGGGATTTGTTAAAGTGATCCCCACTATTAATCAACAATAACAGTAAATGGAATGTGATACGGGCATCCCCAATATTTAAGTCTCTATATTAGAGTTTTGAGTTATATGGATTAAAGTATAGGGAATGTGGTATGGGCATCTCCGAAGCAAAAAGATAATCTTTTTAAGATAGAAACAAATGAACCCAAAAAAAATTGTTCCATAATTCAAAGAAATGATGAAACGGGCAGCAAAACGAATAGATCACAAAATAATTAGGTGAAAAATTGGTAGAGCTCAAACTTCAGCATGATTATATATATGGGATAAAATACCTCCTGAAATTTTTGGAAAAGAAAAGCCATTAGAAGCGGAAGCAGCTGAATCTCTCTCTCTCTCTCTCTCTCTCTCTCTCTCTGTGTATATGGGTTTTTGGGCACTCAAAACCCTATTACGGAGCCGAATGGGTTATACCCAACTTGCTCCGGGTCGGATCCTTTCGGATTGCACCCAACTAACTCGTATGTACGTCTAATTAAAAAAATAAATTCGTCTTCGAATAAATGTACAAGTGTACAGCGTAATAAAAATATACCTATATTTTTTACATATTTCGTTTCATATATGTATAATTCATATTTTTAGCCATTTTTATTTAAAATTTTATAAAAAATAATTAAAATAATAAGTGAAATATTATTAGGAATTAAATCATTATTTTACATATTATTCCTAATTTTTGAGAATGTATTTTCACAATAAAATCATATTAAACCGGTTATTCTCTAATTAAGTGTTAACTGTGCCCTTGATCCCTGTAGTTTCAAATAGAATTATATTTAGTTCCTCTAATTTCAACTACAACAGCAATGATCCAAAGTTTTCAGATTAAAATACGAAAGTAGTGATAATTATGATTATATGGTTTCAAATACTATTATAACTCTGATAAAGAATGTATACAAAGCATAGAGGAAAATTCTGTATTTCACAATTCAGTACCATCTTTAAAAAACAATGTGGATACAAGCCAAGGGGACGGATCTTTAATAAAACATGCAAGGTACTTGCTTTGCAAATTTTTAAATATTTTGAATATATATATTAAAATAAATAATATATATTTGAATGGAAATAATATTTCTTAATAAGGTCTAAAAGTTAAAATTTTGCTCCGTCATTTAATTAGTATTTTAAAAAATATCATAAAAGCCTTATTTTTCATAAATTGCTTAGTAATTAATTTTATAATACATTTCCTAATTTAATGTTATCTACTCCCTAACTAGCTGTATATTTTTTATAATATTGTCTCTTTCTATATATTTTTGTTCAAGCAATCTTCTAAGTTTTTTGGCTCTATATAATAAAAACAAAGTACTTACAAAACATTAAATTATTTTCCGCTAATAAATCCAAATAAACAGTTTTTATATTTCTAATATATATTTTTTATATATTATGCAATTTTTAATTTTGTTATGGATAAATAGATAATCATATCGCATAGTGTTTTATTTGCATAAAAAGTTTTATATATTAGTCATAATATGTCTTATAATAAATATCCAAGTGCATATGAAAAATTCAAAAAATAAAAAAGAATTGAAAACCTAATTTTATTTTGTTATGGATAAATA
>MKEJ01089698.1:0-13337 GCA_001753735.1 Embelia ribes
GAGATGATCTCTAGAATCTCTTGCTGTAATGAATTGATAATTGGAGAATTTGCCATATGTGAGAACTATCGCTTCATGTAACGTTGTTACCAATGGTTTTGGCAATAAGTGGTGAAACTGAATTTAGAAGGTGAAGCGGCCGGCACCACCTCTATATCGAGTGGCACTATATCATATGGGTTGTTACGACCGCCACACTACTATTTCACGTGAAAAGCAAAATAAATGAGATTATGTTCAGATGAGAAAAGTTTGATGTTAAATTTTTGAGAACTGGTTGAATGATGTTCTTGACACCTTAATATATTTTTCCTGCTAAGATTGTTTAAGAAATTGAGAATGTTTACTTGTTTTTTCCTTCCGTTAGCAAATAATTTGGCAACAATCTATTATTATCTTCAATGCACGGTATGTAGTGAACATCAAATTAGCAAAATACGAGATTAAGTTAGTGAGATTTTTGTGATCGAATTTGGAGTAGCTTTATATTTTTTCCTCGGGATGTGACAACTGTGTTAATTGTAGTGCCAACCTTAGGCGTGATTAGTAAGTTTTTAATTTTTTTTCTTGAGATTAGTTTTCAAGTGATTTTTTTGACTCGGTAAACTTGTTTGACAGAAATTATGCGGAATAACTTTATGAAATGATGCTTGGTATAACTTATACTTTCTCTGTTCACCTTTACGAGTAAGAAAACTAAATGAGTAAATGGCTTCGGATAGAAACAGGCAGCTTGGAAAAATTCTATCGCGACCAAAAGTGATATCCTATTTTGATTTCATAGGCTTGGTTGTGGATTATCAAAAAAATTGTAGGGTGGGGTAATCATGAGCCTTTTGAGTCATCTTTGTGCTTGTATGTGTTCGGCCTTGTCATTCATGTAAAAGTCCATACATATCTAAAGGAGATGTAAATTTACATGTTAAGATGGCTCCTGTATGGTTTTTATTCTTATGATTGGGTTACAAATTGTCTTGTTTGCTCATGTCTTTCATATAAACCAACTTCCAAATGTATTATATATATATATATATATACACTAATCTTGCATTAAACCGAAAATTAATAATAAAATAAATATTTAATATAAAATATTAAAAACTTATTTATTAAACTTTCCGTTTCCGCAACGATCTGATTCGTAGAGAACGTTATAGGAGAATCACAAATACAACAATTTCAGATGTAATCAAGGACGATACCAGTATACCACACTGTCCTCTTAAATCCTTATTGGTTGGCCTTTTTATTGACTTCAGACCGTCGTGAATAATGGATTTTCAGGATACAACAAAATTTTTGCAAGTTCGGATGGAAGCGACATTCCAAGCTCCAATCAGTTCTCTCTAACATGGTATTGTCTACGCCTCTCTAAAATTCTCTGAAAATATAAGTAGTGCGTGCGAGTGTATTTTTTCAGAGATTTGAGTATAATTGTAAAAATGCATAAAAATGTTTGGGAGACCCTTAGGCATGGGGTGCAACCTTGTATCTCTTCATACAAAGGGGTATTGGGCTATTTTAATTAAATAATTTATGGCCTAGTCAAATTTATATTTGAGACCCAATTATTTAAACACCAAGGGCTACAATTTTTGTACCCAAATTTGGACTTATATGCTACTTGGTTTTATTAAAATATAAGTCGAAGTGGGATAATTTTACATAACTTATCCCCACTTATTTCTCTATATTTGTCACCTCATGGGTATCACTTTAAAGCTATATACTATTCAAACCCGATAACCGTTCGCGCTAATTAATGGCTCATTGGAAAGACCTTAGAAAAGACTTTCCAATTAACCCGGAATCATCAGATTTCAAGAAGTGGGCCCAACTCGTTTTATGACTTAAAGTTAAAAAAAAAATAAACTAAACGGTTGTGAAATTTCTAAAAATCCCCAATAATATATGCCTCAATAGATTGCTCGCATAGTTAAGTTAGAGTATGGAAAGGTGTTGAAAGATTGATTATAGCAGTCAGAGTTAATCAAGAGACATCCAAGAATGTCTAGTAGTCGCTACTTCGTCATTCGGGTTGTCCGTCGGTGAACTCCCACGAGATGGATGGTTTATATGACTCACTCATGTCACTCGCAGCTCATTCTTGCATTCACTTCCCTAAAATATATAAAGAAAACTCAATAATACTTACAGTCATTCTACGCAAACAATTTCATGCGGTTTGTTATATTGCTTAGATAAGAGTGTGTTAGGGGAATAAACTCAGTCATTGAAATTTCCCAAAAAAAAATAAATAAATGAAATCAGTCACGTGCACCGCACGTGGTTACTGACTAGCATAAAAAAAAAGAGACACTCATGCATAAATAGCTAGACAGATCACAAGAAGCAAGAAACTAGTAACTTTCAAAGAAAAAAAATCTGCAAATTATTAAAAGAAGATCCTTCCAAGAGAGAAATAGAGAGGGCCAAAAAGTTGCACAACAACACGGATTTAGAAACAAACACACCAAGTATTCGTCCTTTTTTAATGACTAGTTCCAAAACAAATGCGTATAATATATTTGTTGGCGATATTTATTTGCTTTTGATTTTGATTTTTAGGTTAAATTGACAAACATAAAATTCATATTTTTTTCATTTATATCCTTCTTTGTGTAAATATATATGCATATGTAGTGACTGTTATTTGCTTAGTATGTTTTTCTTAATGTGCTTGAATAATGAGATGGCTTGCATGATCTCGCTATTCGTGAAACATGATGGTCTATAGGTTAATTTGTTGCAAATTATTTTTAATTCTAAAAAGACAATACAAAATGGAATAGCTACAATATGAATAAGTAATATTCTTTATCTTGCTTTCACTATTATAACTAAATTACAAAATTAATTTGTAATCAATTATTTTCACATAACAATGTGATATTAATTTGTCTTGCTTATCGTGTTCATTTTTTTAATAGTGCCTATGTGTTGTATATTATATATTTGTAAATATAATTCCTTGCATACTTTAATAATTAATTTCATTGTTTTAATGAGTTACAATATTTGTAACACAAAGTTATTATTTTATTATATTATCAAAACTTTTTGTAAAATATTCAACTTAACTTTTTGTTTATAAATTATAACTGAATTAATATATACATACTATTATATACCAAAATATGAAAAAACAAATCAAAATGATGAATTTAACGATTTTCAATTGTGCCTAGTTATAAAGCTTGTATAAGTTTTTTTAAAAAAATAGCTTCCTCCTACTAGCTAAAATTATTTAATAAGATAGTTATTTACAGGTCATTGACCTTTCATAGATCCAATTAGGAAGAGTTATCAACTTTTTCTTTCATTTAACATGGAGTCTTAAGCACATCTACTTTATAATTTAAAATGATAAGTTCTCAAAAGGAAATCATATTGAGTACAAGTTACAAATGAGTTAATTTTGGTTGTAATTTTTAAACTAAAAGCCTTGTATTTTTACCGAAGCATTTGACTATACATAAGGCCAAATAAGAACAAAAAGCATTAGTAATTAATGAGTACCACAAAAACATATTTTCATAATGATGAAAAAGTTATGATCTTTGAAAAAAAAAGTTTAATTTGTGATATAACGCCACTATAAAAAAATAAAAATAATTTGCAAGTCCATTATCAAAAAAGTTGAAAAGTTTTAAATAAAAGTAAAAATGTGTATATATTGGTTGTACAAATTAGTACTTAGGTAACATTTTATATGCATAGCAAATGTGCATATTTACTAGTTATTTGGTTGAACTCACATATTTAAGCTTATATGTTGTGTATCTCGATCATTACATGTACACCAATTTAAATACTTCCGGCATAAAAAACATAAAAAAATTATATATAAATGATAAATAATTTTCAAGGGGTCAAGCTAAAGTACATGCAATATGTGGCAGTAGCTCAATCCTTTATGATACACCATTGAATTACCTATTTCTGAGTTTGGATGATAATAAGAAAACATAAATGAGTTGAACATAATATTATATATAACATCTTTTTAGCAATGCGAACAACTTAACACAAAATAGACAAAATAATCTAACAAAATTCATAACATGCCAAACATTCATGTCATGTATAGATATAATTACTCAAATATTCAGAATACTAAGTACAAAAATTTATAAAATAAAAAATACAAATTATCCTTACCTAAATAAAAATATGGTCATCTTGTATGTCGAAGGAGTTGTACCCTTGCAGCATGATGCAAAAGAACAAAAGATATTGTAATTTGTTATTTTATTTTAAACAAAATAACAAGCAATAAAATGGAATAAAAAGTATTTCTGCAATCAATTGGGTAAGGGTTCAACGGTTGAAAATTTTTAAATATCTATAATTCATCATCAATATTACTTTGCAATGAATGAACACCATGAAAAAGGCACCCACATGTATGCAATGAATTTTTTTATCTCTTCATGTGCTAAAGGTAAGAACAAAGTATAACAGCGTGATTTGTCAGAATCATTACTTAACGTAGGGAGTTACAAAAATCTATCTAATTAATTAATAGGTACAATGATAAACCTTAGTAAATGAGAAGATAATATTTATAATGTGACTTCTAAATTTAGTGGTTTTAATTTGGGTTATCTTTTATCACGTTGCCAAGTTTGTGATACTTATTCTACCCCTTCTTTCAATAGCAAGGAACAACTAAATAATTAGACATATATGAATTTGTACAAGGGTATTTTGGGATATGAAAAAGGAGGAAACTTTGAAAGAGTTGCTACTTTTATAGTAGAGTTAGATAAGATAATTAGACGAAGTTCAAACGAAACGGAGTGGTCCATCGCAAATTAAAAATTAGTCGAGAACTTAAGCAAACAAACAATTATATTCTTTGAAATTTTAGCCAGACTAAATCTTAACTACATGTAGCAACCGCGGCTGTATCCAATAGTGATTCTACTAACTCCATGAGCTCGTTATCCACCTCAAATACAAATCACAAAAACAGATTTGCCCTCCTCAAAAGATACGAAGGCACCAAACATTTAAGTTTTTGAAATAGATAAAGAAGATGAAGATTTTTTGAAAAGGTCAACACTAAAATGATACGAGAGTGCAACAAGATACCATAATAGCGGGTGTTTTGGATTGTTCGAGAAGGCCAAACATATTCGGAACAGAAGTTCTGTAACATTTGTCTGTGGGTAAAATTGATCCAATAGAAGCCAATCTCATTTTTAACGATGGAAAAACATTATTCAAATAGTAACAACTGAAAACAGACGGTAAATATCTTGGTCCCAAGGCTTCCTAGTTGAGTGCACATATCTTCCGACTTCATTCTTTGATTGGGGTATTGGCATATCGATACGAGAATTTAGAAAACCGCTCGATAAATCTTTCTCCAGCCACCTCATTAATTGGAATTGCATCAGAAATTTCTTTCCAATCCTCTTCCGTAAGCTTCACAGCAAGAGATCCAATGTTGGATTCAAGGTTCTTCACCTTAGTTGTTCCTGTATATGTACGTATATGAATGTGTACGTGTGTGTGGCAGAAACGTTGATCAACTTACTAAGCCAGATTAAGGATAAATGAACATATTTTCAACAGGAATAGATAATTTTGAGTGCAAACAAAATGTTATTTCGTGGGAATTGAGAGTACCAGGAATAGGAAATACGTCATTTCCTTGACCGAGAAGCCACGCCAATGCAAGTTGAGAAGGCTTACAGTCATGTTTTCCGGCTAATTTTTCCAGACGGGCATAGAAAATCTTATTATTCTCTAAGTTCTCCCCTTCAAACCTTGCGTATCCAGACTGAAACAAGAACATCATTATGAATAAAAACATGTCATTAACTCATGGGAAGAAAAAGGGCAAAGTCACTATTAGGGTTTGTTTGGTTGTACTTTTTAAGCAAATAAGTCAACTTATTTATGTTTAAGGAAAATGATGGATGCGTCAAATTCAAAACTTTCAACTTATTTAGACTAAAAAGAAAATAAGTCTGGTCCAAAAATTAAGCATCCAAATGTTGTATAGCTTTTAAGCAAAAAAGTTGAAAAGTTGCAACCAAACAAGCTCTATATCTAGATCACGTACCACCAACGTGCTTTCCGAAGGCAAACTCTCAACAACTGCTTTTCCACCAAAAAACCCATGACCAAGAGGACTGTATGCAACTATCCCAATTCCAAGGTTCCTGATAGTAGAGGGTAGGAAAGCCATAAGAATCAAAACAAAACTTCCAAAACTCTTTATTTTCGAGCATTAGAGACTATAGAGAACACATTAAGAAACAAGGAGAAAAAGATGCGGCCTTTTATGATATGATTCTTTGCATTGGTGGAGCCAGGATTTCTGGATAGGGGACTGTCCTGTTGTCCTATATAGAGGGATAGATATTTTTCGTTCACCGGTGGTGCGGGTTTTGAAAGTATCAAAATTTATAGAAAAATTGTAGATAAATTGCAAAATTTTCAGGGGTCTCCTTGTCCCCGCCACTGATCCTTGGGCACGAAAATTTACACCTATGAAGCAGTTATCCCTCAAAGATGATGAGACAATGTTACTCTGTCAGACAAATTAACCAACACACGGAAATAAAAAAGAAAAAAAGTTATTGGATTGCAAGTTCGAATATGCTTGTCGGAGGTCTGCTTAGTTTTAAATCAGGAGCCAAGATGTTCTGTAAGTCGCATGCTATTAGTGTAATCATTGTTTTCCAATGTTTGGTCCATGAATCATGATCTGGTTTCAATATCCAATAAACTACGAAAACTAATGAATCAATGAGTTAATAATATATGCAACTTAGGTCAACCCTTGATTTTGGACGAAATTGATTCTAGTATACATATGTAATGCAACAACCAGAATCAATGATCCACTCACCTACAAAGAGGAATTATATCGTCCTCAATATCACGAGTCCATAAAGAGTACTCCATTTGAACAGCTGTGATGGGATGAACTGCATGTGCTCTCTTTATTGTATCTACGCTAGCTTCAGATAATCCGATATACTTTATTTTCCCCTCTTCCACTAGCTTCTTGAGCTCTCCCATCTTGAATACACAAAGAGTAAAATTCAACTAGAAAATGATTTACTAGAACTAGTTTGTGAATAAACTGAAGGTCACATTTAAAAATTTTGCTTTACAAACTTGGGATGAATTTTTCAAGTCTGCACAACTCATTAAGGCAACCCACTGTGAAAAATCAGAAAGTTGAGAAAATAATTTTTTTTCATATTCTTACAGTATCCTCTATTGGCACTGATACGTCCACGCGATGCTGGTAATACAGATCAATATAGTCCACATCAAGCCGTTTAAGACTTGCTTCACAGCATTGCCTCACATAATCTGGGCTACCATTAACACAAAGATCGAAGCCTTTCACTGAAAGACCAAATTTTGTAGCCAGCTGAACTTCCTCTCGAGGCAGCAGCTTCAGTGCCTGTGGCAAAAACATAGTATCGAATTTATCATTTAACCTTATCATTCTTAGGAATTGCGCTAAGATATTGGATCCAGGGAAAATAGTTAGGATACTTTTGCACATTCTACATTTGTTAATCCATTAGTGTGAAAAAAAAAATTACCTTACCAATCAAAATCTCATTTTCATGGTTTTCCCCATAGACATCTGCAGTATCGAAGAAGGTGATACCTTTAGCAAAAGCCTCTTTTATTATCGAACATCCAACTTTATGAGAAACTGGAGAGTTGTATATTCCAGTAAGTCCGACACATCCATAGCCCAATCTAGACACCTGCCAATCAAAAGGGAAACCGTCATTCCCAAACTTAATGATAAGGCTGATACAACGTGTTCACAACTTTTGATACTTCATTTCGATATCACAGGTCCGAAAAAAAAAACATGTATAAGCTACCATCAACAACTTGAGTGTACAAGAAACATGTATAATATCAACAATACAATATGGAAGCAAATGTTTTTTAACAGTGGTCTTCTTATTGAGATTAATTGGAGGTACAATAGATGTAAATGAAAATTAGACAAAAGCATAATTTTCCACTTCCAAGCTCAAATATCACCCGGCGCCATGAAGTCTTGATATGATGTATGCTGTTGCATAGAATTCTCAATCCATCATGAAAATCCAGCCAGAGGCGGTGTATGCGTAGCATAGAATTCGCTATGCATAATGAAAATCCAGCAAATGACGGACTCAGGATTTTCCATTCTTTTGAAAACATGACAATACAAAAAATAAAAAAATAAGAAACAAATAACCCATGCAGAGATTTGTTGACCCAACAATGGGGACTGGTGTACAAAATCTTTAAGCTCCACAATCCGGACACCTGTGGCCCGTTATGGAGCTAAGACCAAGTATGATATAAATTAAAGATTGTTCTTTATGATTATTATTCATTAGAATCAAATCCAAATTCATCAACCCTTTGTAAAGTTCCAACAACCAAATTTAAAATCATTGCATCTCACTTTTTTTAACTTCAAGCATTAATGTTAAAATCTTCAATCTTTAATTAAATAGCTGAAAATCCAAGCTAATTGTTTTTATCCAAAAGTAAGCGTACGAGTAATGATGATAACCACATACTTTCTCTGTCCACAAAATATTAATGCAGTTTGATCGCCACTTAAGTTTAAGAAAATGTCTAAAGTAAATTTTCAAATTTTTGCAATACATAAATGAATATATTACCACTATCCAATCTTGACTCATTCATGTTCCTATTTATTATAAGGGACAATAATATTGGTAATTTATTAAAAATTGTAATGATTAAAAACCCAAAAATAAGAAGTTTTTATAATTTTTTGATGATCCAAAAATCAAAATATACCAATTATTTATGGGCGTAAGGAGCATAAAAATTGTAGTATTACCTGTGTAGTTAGATCATCCGTATTGATATTTTCCTTAAAACCAGGATCCACCAGTAAAAATAAAAATAAAAATAAAAAATCCAAGCACACTATTTGACCATCTAAGTATTTACATTTTTTCTACATAATTGTTTACATTATATGATTTTTCACATGATATTTGCAAGATCCGCCAAAGTACCTTTTTACAAAGAAAAAAATTATTAACTTAAGGGAGTGGAAATTTTGAAAAAGAAAAGGCTAACTTAGGGTTTGTTTCTTTGCATATTTTAAGTAAATAAACTAATTTTTTCTGTCCAATGACAAGTTGGATGCATTCAAAAAATAAAAAATAAAAAACAAAAAATCTCAGTTTAATAGCTGAACAGTCAAATAAAGTCATGTCTTCAAACAAAAAAACATAAAGTATTAAGCTTAAAAGTAATCAAACAAGGCCTTAGACTGAGTAAAATACACATAAACTTTACCTTCATGCCTTGAGTTCCCAATCTGACTTTAGGGACCTGGAATTGGGGCTTCTGCTCTTCCATTCCAAACTTATGAAATAACAATTACTTGAAGATGCTCCAAGCAATAATAAGTGTTTAACATATATATATATATATATATATATATATATACACACACACATGCATGCCATACTCTATCTTCCTCTCACATTAAACAGCCAAATATTATCTAATGGTAGGTTCATGTACACGTATATATATCATATCCAAATACATTTCATTAGAAAAAAAGTAATAAATGTACAACACTTAAAGAAAAATTAAAAATAAATTTCTAAAATGATCCTTACTTTGAAACAAAGTGAATATTTCAGAAAAGCAATATTATTTTGTTTTGCACTTTTTAAATTCATCATTAATATGTTTTGCATTATTATCTTAGAAAAGCATAATTAATTTGTTTAACACTGCTTTAATGCTCATAAATATAATATCGCATAATCTCAAAAGTTAAAATATTCTTTGCATATGTATAAATGAAAATATATCACAATTAAGTGGTATTCAATATAATTACCAAACCAAGCTTATTTCATAAATTGTTGTTTGGTTATGAAATTTTCTTGAAAAATACACAAAAAGTTATAGTTTCGAACCGCAATTTTATGTATGTACAAAAAGGTGCAACTTATAATTGTGACTTTTTATTATGATTGATTTAAAATTTTAACTTTAAATAACGACTTTATTTTGTACTTGTTATCAAATCCGAGTTTGATGCAAATCTTTTATTCTATTTCAGATCGAAAAAATAAAATATGAAACTATGATTTGGGATAACCTTGGTGTGGTTGGGACTGAACAAAACTTTACTATCAACATCAGTAATATCATCCATCATTGATATAGTTATTACTACTACCAGTAGAATTTTTTTCTGATAATGATAAATAGTAGCATTCGTATAACTATCATTATCATCGGTATGGTTACGATCGGATAAATGCTTACCACCGGTTGTACCATTGATACTATTGGTCCCCTTCGGCAAATATTCAATAAACAAAATATGTAAGTAATTAAGTAAATAATGATAGAATACAATTAACAATAATAAAATTGAGTTTAAGGGAAGAGAATTGGAAATGTGATTTTTAAAGTGGTTCGGCCAAATATCATTCACGATCCCTTACGTCTACCTTCTCAAGATTTCGCTTGAGGTTCCGTTATCACAAACGCCAGTTATTACACTTTCGAGTGGCTTTCTGGGTGCCACGATCGCTCCTCTTGAAACAATTATTCAAGTATTGGAATATACTCTTACAACAATTCACTTAGAATTGTCAATACAAGCTCTCAAATAGCTCGATACAAAGTTTGAGAATAAAGATTATAATTTACTCTCTTCTCTCGAAGATATATGATTACAAAGATAAAAAAACACTTTGAAGAGATCTAGCACTAATATGGATTGAGTAATTTGAGGTTTGAGTACTCAATTGATATTTGATAACTCATATGATCAAAAGCGGGTTTTCTTCAGCTTTCTCTCTCTTGAATGATTGAATGATGGAGGGTAAAATTGTTTTGATGACTCTTGATAATAATTCTTTGATTTGAACCTCCTTTTATAGGCCTTGAGGATAAACTAGCCATTTATTGCCATTAATGACGAGATTAAAAAAAATTACCTACAATCAAATATGACCGTTATATTCAAATATTTAGGTAACAGTTAGTTGTTATGCCCCCATGAACCGGTTATTATGTGACAGCCTACTGATATGCTCTCAAGGGTCGGCTGATATGCTCTTATAAAACTCACTGGAACCCGATTGATAATCTAAGGACCAACTAATATGTGACAGTCGGTTGATAACCTTAAAAGGGCTCGTTGTTATGCTTTGGATTTGGCTTTAGTTAAAACAAAAAAGTTGTAGATTTTTGAATTAGGTAGACTTTCATTGGATCACGAGTTAGGAGATATGCCAATTTTATGAACCGGTACTCTTTTGAACACTTGGATTATTTTTCTTTATCTTGGCCGCTTGCATTTTGAATTTGATTTTTACCAAAATATGAAACTTGTAGATATTTGAATTATCTTTTTAGAAAAATATTTTATAGATATTTGAATTATCTTTTTAGAAATATTTTGTAAACATTCATTGGATTCATGAGCTATATATGACTATTTTACCAAACAACTTTGATTGAAACATGTCGTATGGATCTCTATTTTTTCTTGACTTGTTTTTTTTCAAGATGTGTCGTATTTTAAGCTTATAATTGACTTTGTATCTTCACACAAATTTGTTCAAATATTAGTTTCCTAATGAACATAAATTAAATTTTTATTTGTTAGCCTTTTTTCATCATTAAAATATATGTGATTAAAATTTGGGTCAACAGATGCACAATTCTATAATTTAATATTATTATTTATTTTTACGATGCAAAATATATTATATTTCCTTATATAATGACACTAAATATATAATCAAAGTTTTAAGATTAATATTTTGAGACTTTTAATTTATTAGTGTGATGAATTTTTGTAAAAATAGTATTATGATACTACTATGGTATGGCATTTAAGTTCAAAATTAACATGAATAATGGTACCATTACTATTTTAGATGGTAGTTGAAAGGTATTTAAAAGATACCATATAAGATGGTATGATGTGTGGTAAGATATTAATTGCTATCATTGTTACCGATAGAAAGCCCCAGATGTGTTGACCAATTTAAAAATAGATTTAATTTGACGAATAATTTGTATAAGTACAAGATTAGGGTTAAAAAAACTCTTTTAATTCCATAATATCAGACAATGGCTAAAAGCTAGTGTTCTGCAAAATTTTGTTCCGTTTAAGTGACCACGTTTTAGACTTTTTGAACATGTCAGAAAACGTTTGAGCATATTTAACTATTTTATAAAAAATATCAATTCCAACAATTATTTTATATATTTTTTTTCCAATTTTACACTTCATCATATTTCTTTATACCAAAAGTCATCATACCCAAAATAACAAATTAATTACTTTTAATTTGTATATTTTTTATTAAGAGATAGTGTTGTATCTTTAAAAATTTGGATTGATAATTATCACTTAAACAATTTAAAATAAAAATATCAAAAGTTAAGGAATTATAATTTACAATTATTCATATATCTACAAAACTTAACAAAATACTTAAATATTAGATTAATTCTCAAGAGTACAAATTAGTGCCATGAGTTTACGAAGGCACTTCGAAAGTTCTATATGATATATACTTAAAATCCTGATAAATGATACCACCAAGCTTTGAGATGAGATAATATGAGTTTCTTCTAGCTTAACTAAGGTCTCGGGTTGAAGTTTTAGAAATGCGGTTGCGTTAAACTTTGGTAGGGATAGCTTACCGCCTTTGGTAGTCCCGTCCAGCTCGAATCCGAATTAGTCGGAGTCCAATGTGGTTTCCGGATACCGAATGGTTATACTAAAATAAAAGAATCCCGATAAATGATAATTGCAATACTTTTATATTTTTATTAAAAATTATTAAAAATAATTTCTTAATTTTTACTTTTGTGTTGATATGTAATATTTTGTTAAATAATAATTAAATTTATAAATCGCGTGCACAGTACGTATGCGTATGTTGGTATAAAAAAAAAATAATCAATGGAATGAGCATCTCAGTATTTTTATATTTCTATAATGTGCTCATTGGGACTTAGTCAACTTTTATTTAGTTATTTTCATGGTTTTAATTTATACCAAATTTGTTTAGAATTTTAACCAAAGTTACAATCATCGCCGTTGGTTGTGTTATGCAATGTGTGCACGTGAACCTAATATGTGAGTACTTCCAATTTTATTTAGTTATTTATAATTTTATGGTTTTTATTAAATTTGTTTATACTTCTAATCAAAGATAAATTGATTGTGGTTGGTTGTGTTATGTATTGCAGGCATGGGTACGTGATATATTGTAACGTTCCAGAAATTCCCAAGTTAATTTCGCATTTTATTA